>BSBK01000377.1:590000-815000 GCA_027943335.1 Chamaecyparis obtusa | reverse complement strand
GGTGTTTCCCTTCCAAATTTTGTATCAATATATCTGTTTAACCTCCCAATTTCAAAGATTGCAATTCAAGTTTTCCACTTTTTATTTGGTTCATTAAAGTTTATTGCATTCTAGGTGGAGGTCTCTCGATTGATGGAGGTGGTTGGGATTCATTTTCTTGGTTAATTTATTCATTCATTTGTTCATGAGGAGAAGGTGGAGGGTTTTCTTGAGAGGGATCATTCCTTCCTGGCAATTAATACAAAATATATTTTAGAATCCTAATTAAACTTAAATTTTAATAAAATAGAAAATTTGATCTTTTTTATGCTAAGCTTAACAAATTTTGGTCTATTTTTTCAGTTGAAGTCCAGTGGTTCCTTTGGAAAAAGATAAATGAGGAAGTCAAGTCCAAGTTAAAGGAGGGAACTTACTAGGTTTAACAAGAAACTCACGCATGAATTTATAATGTCACGGGTTTCATCTATGCTTGAGATACCCAAAAGAAGTTTCATGATCCTTGTCCAAGAATGTGTCCTCATTATTTATAAAACAGATATACACTCATCTCATTACTTCAACACATGCAGTGATCTATTTGATAAGAATGAACTTGAGATGCTCAAACAGTATGTGAGAGAAAAAGAGATCAACATTGAAAAGGAGAACCAAAATATTATAGATACACATGGCCTAGATGCACCTAATTGGGTGTCTGTAGCAGATATTCCTCAAGAAGTGGACCCTCCTCTTTGAGTGTTTGAGACAGACTATGGTGAATGCTACAACAATATTATTGGACCATGGGATTAGTGAATTATTGCATGGAGATTGCTTCTTTCATATTGATGTTTAACTATCTAGTGAACATATCCATTTAACATCTTTTTGTTTTTATTCTATAATGTTAATATTTTTGTCTTGAAATGGTTGTAGTAGGACAGTGACAAAAGCTATTGTCTGATCGGTCAGATACAATATTTTTAGTTTTTTATGTACTTAGTTTTTTGAACTATCTTTTATATATATATATATATATATATATATATATATATATATATATATATATATATATATATATATATATATATATATATATATATAAAAGAAACTTTGACAACAAAATTTGATTCAAAACACAAATTAAACTTAAATTTCAATACAAAATGGAGGCATAGGCTATACAATTACTTACTTCTTCCTCTAGTGTGAACTTGTCGATGTCATGGAGACAATTTTTATGCGATTTGATGAAGCCAACAAGCAAAAAAAATCAACAATAGCATACACGCTTTGCAAATAGAGAGAAAAAGCTAAAACACGGGTATGAGAAATGGAAATGGCATTTTTTTTGTTGATTGATGTTTTAAGGAAATTTTTACATAGTGTGTATGCCCTATAGGGTGTGTGCACTATGTACTTTGGTGGACCAAAAAAGAATTTGACACCTTTTTGGTCCCCCATCTTTGTGCATATACCTAGCTTCCCAAACTTGGCTAGGTGTTTTTAGTTCTCAATATGAATTACTAATTTAGGAGATAAATTTAAACATAGAAAGCCAAATGCTTGACCACACTTATTGAAAACCTTTTTTAATCCTTAGCTACATTAGGTTTTTCATTGTTCTCATTATTACACTATATATATAAGCCTTTATTCTTTAGTACAAGATTGACTTTTAACTTTTAATCTTGATAATTGAAAGGTGTTAGAGGTTCTATAGCACGACATTAGGATTCATGCTGCTAGACTTAGATTTGTTTCTTTGTAGAATGCGCAAATTAAGAGCACTTCTTAAGGAAGTGTGAAAAATAGAACACACACAACCCCTTGATTATCTTCCCCTCCCCTCCCCCCCCACCTTCCCTTATTTTTAGCACTTTATAGAAGGATTGATTTGCAACCAAACTCATAATGACACTTTATAATGATAGTGCATGAGTGTGCCCTTTAGATTTGTGACAAAAAATGTAGTTTTACAAAAAATAGAACTCAATTTCAAGTTAAGGAGCAAAAGTTATGAGCAATTTTTTTTTCATTATAAAATTAATCCTCCTCTAAAACTAATTATTTATGGTAAAAAAAATTTGCTTCCCCAAAACAAATTGCTAGATAAAATAAAAGGAGAAAAGGCAATTAATTCCCATGGGGCTAGAAAAAACCAAGGGCTAAAAACCCATATGACCAGGGGCTAACAATTCTAAAATGGGTAACCCACCCATTTTAAAAGCTTCTTTTAAATCTCCACTCGTTGGGCTCGAAAATTGATGGGTGTCATAGTTATTGCAGAGGATTCGCAAGAAGGCATGATTTTTCAAACCACAGGAGGTCGTTCAAATTTTTTTTTGGCTAGACCAAAATCTATGTGCCTTCAAACCATAAGAGGGAGGGGGCCAAATGACCAGATCAGGCCACATAGATGTAACCAGCCAAGATGAGCCACCAACGTACGATGTTTTGGTCATGGGACTGTGTCTTTTCGCTAGTCAAGCCTCATTCACCACATATAGCCACCAATGCATCATTGTCAAAACATAAACTGGTTACAAACCCTTTTTCAAATATAGGCTTCAAAAATTCTCTATCTGCTCTGATACCATGTAGATTTCTCTAGAATCTATAAGAGATAAAATCAAAGCACAATAACAAAATGTGAGCTCAAATTCGACATACATTAAGCTGAAAATAATGTATATATAGATGTGAGTGATTGAGTCGAATTAGAAGTCAAACACAATACTCAATGAGTGGTTGTGAGTTGCCTCCCACTAAGCTAAGATGAGGTGTCAAAATAGAATCGACACCTCTCTAGATACCTCTTTAAACAATTCCTAAATGATGACAACTTGTGTAGACAAGTGTCAAATGACCATGGATGACTAATTAGGCTTAATAAGTCTAAGTGTAAATAAATTAAATATATATGCACTAAATTTAGTTACCCCAAATTGGTCTTCTTTGTCAAAAACCACCTACATCTATGGGAAGCACAAGTTCCAAGCTTAAAACTATCCCCAAGCTATTAAAAACATAGTCTATAGCACACAGCTACCTCAAAATCATTAAGAAATGAGTGTTAGAAGTTGAAATCTCCCTAAAAGCACTATTCATGCAATACAAATTATGTTTTAACTACTAAAATCAACATGCCACAACCTTCGTTATTAAAGTCTCAATAAACAAACATTTTGTAACATCAATCTACAACTATGTGTGGAAATTACACACATAAGTATTTAGCAACATCAATCCTAAATCAATGTAGAGATTAATTATGAAAAAAAATATAGTCGAAAGTAATTAAGATATATAATTTTTCACATTCTTTATTTGGGATTTGTATTATTGCACCAAATATAAAGCTAAAATTACATACAATAATAAGAAAGCAGCCACATCATAAAGTCTAATGCAATAGAGGTACCAAGAAACAATGAAGGAATCATCCTTAAATAAACAAGATTTATATGAACTTGAATTCTATATTTTATTTGATTTGCATAGAAATTAATAAAATGTATCTTATATAATCATATATAATAAATGTGATAAAAGTTAAGAAAGTAGTTGTTATCATTGAAGTATATTTTGTGGTAACAATAATAGAAACCTAAAAAATGTTAATTAGAAATCACAAATTTTTAAATTTAATTGTGTTAAATTATGTTTTAATGAAAATACACATACTAATCATGTCCAATAAAGCAACTGCTGATTTCATTTTCTGATAACAAATTGATTGATTCTATTGAAACAACTTAAATTCCATGATAGATAAAACAAGGAGAAATTCATGTTGACTAGGGGGGATGACCCAGTAGCCACCCAGGCTAACTTCGCTCATCTAGAACTCCCAAATCAGAAGTCAGATTTTGACAATTTTTCGATGTATCTCTACATGTGAGCTAATAGCTTAAAGCTAAGGTTTTAGCTTCTAGGTATTCACAGACCTCTCTATAGAGATCGTCGAACACCAAGTGGTCAGGAAATGACATTTTCAAAGTGTCACCTAATCCCTACTATGTTCTTGTACCAATAATCGTTCACTCAAAAATGTCAATACTTGTAGCCAAATGTCCTAGTAATCTTTATGAAATGTCCCAATAGTGGTGCACAAATGGGCCAATCACCAACCAAAAAAGTTAAAAAATGATCGACTATTAATACATGTGTGATTGGCTATTGACAAGGGAGAGGGACCAATAGTCGTGAGGGCTAACTTTGTCAACATGTAGCCATTGTATGGAATATCATAATTCCTTTGTTTTTTTGATAAATGTAAAATGGACACTTAGCCTCCATGTGTTATCATTTTTGGGACTCTTTTAATAATAGTAATTGATGGGTAAACATAAAAAAAGATCATAATTATTAGACCCCTTACAATTAGTAGATCACTTCCCGTAAAGAAAAAATGATATAGCTTTAAAATATTTTTCCATACTCCTTGTACCACATCTCATGCGGTGGTAGTCTTTATTTCCTTACGATTGGTCCCGTACGCATGCCGCTAACATCTCCACTACTACTCTCATAGGCGGCCGTTGGTTTGGGTCTCTATTAGTGCAAACCAAACCCACACGTAAGACGCCCAACATTTGTTCTACGCAATTATCTTCTAGAGCGCGCTTATCCAGAACTTCCATCTCTCCTCCGCCCATTGCAATTGTGTTGCATATCCAACGCACGATATCCACGCCCTCGCCATACTCCGCCTCGCCCGTAGCTTTCCTCCCGCTCACCACCTCTAACAAAACCACTCCGAAGCTGTACACGTCACTCTTCTTGTTCACCTTTGGCTGCTTCGCATATTCTACTCGCCACAATTTTTATGAAAAAAATAAAATCGAATGAGATAATTCTCCAGGAAAAATTAAATCATTAGAATTTGAAGGAGAGAAAGTGTTCGTACCTGGAGCTATATATCCGTACGACCCGAAATAGCCAGACACTGAATAATCATTGCCCGACTTACCAAGCACTCGGGATACACCAAAATCTGCAATTTTAGCCAGAAAATCTCCGTCTAGCAAGATATTGCTGGATTTCACATCGCGGTGCAATATTGGAGGGGAGCAATCATGATGTAGATAACTCAGCCCACGAGCCGCGTCAAGAGCGATCTGATACCGCATCGACCATTGGAGCTGCGTTCGCGGTCGGGGAACAGAGTGCAGACGGTCGAACAAGCTGCCGTTGGGCATGAACTCGTATACCAACAGCTTGAAATCGGAATCTTCACTTGATATGCAACAGAGAAGTTTTAATATGTTGTTGTGCCGGATAAGCCCCAACGTGTCCACCTCCACTTCCCCAATTTTTGTCTCTTCTTGCTCACCTTTTCTCTTAAAACTTCCTCTTATTCTGCTCATATTCCGGATCTTCTTAACGGCTACCGCTTGCCCGTTGCGGAGAATTACTTTGTAATTTTTTCCACCAGCTCCGGATCCAATCACATTAACCTCCTTCAAGTTGTGGAGGATGTATAACTCGTCCACATCTGTCGAGTGGAATGGAGTTAATTTCCACGATGGCGCGCTGCTCGGCTTCCTGAAAAAGGAACAACACAAATAAATGGAGGAGAAGGTGACAGCCACTATAAGTAAAGTCGGCACCAGAATGGTAGCTAAACTTTGAGATAACAGCTTATGAGGAGAGGAACACGGAGGTAGCATCAAATTCTGCCCCCCACATAGCTTCGGATTCCCGAGAAAACCTTCCATGTAAACCGGAATGTCGAGAGCGTCAGGAATATGTCCAGACAAATTGTTGTTGGATACATTGAACACATTCAGTTTCAGGAGTCCTACTTCGGGAGGAATTCCACCAGAAAGCAAATTGTTAGACAGGTCAAGACTGTACACGATGTCATTCAGAGCTGAAGGGATTTCCCCTGTAAGTCGATTGTGACCCAAGTTAAGCTGACTGAGCTGCTTCAGCGACATTATTTCTATGGGAATTTCTCCTGACAGAAAATTATTGTCCAGCTGGAGACTGCTGACCGAACTTAAACCGCCGAGCTCATGGGGAATAGGCCCTGACAAGTGGTTATTGCTGGCTTTAAATTCCTCAAGATTTGTCAGCTTTCCAATTTGAGAAGGGATTCTTCCTTGGAAAAGGTTGTTGCTTATCTCTAACACACGCAGATTCTTCGCTTTGCCGATAGCAGCTGAAATCTGTCCTTCAAACTTATTGTTGCTTAGCTTCAATTCCAGGAGATTAGAAGCACCCCATACTCCAGGAGGAATCTCACCGCTGAGCTGGTTGTTGCTTATATCCAACCAACTCAGATTCTTCGCTTCGCAAATTGCAGCTGAAATCTCTCCTTCAAACGAATTGTTGTTAAGATAGAATACCTCCAGACTGGAAGTTCCCCACAGTCCCGGAGGAATCTCACCACTCAGATGATTGTTGTCGATGTGGAGATGAACAAGAGAATTGCAGTCTTCGAAGGACGAAGGCAGAGTACCATTGAATTTGTTTGAAGTGCCATGAAAGTAAGAGAGCGCTCTTCCTCGACAAAGATTCTTTGGCAGAGGGCCTTCCAATTGGTTCCCCACCACATCAACAGCAATGAGATTGGAGAATGCACCCAAGCATGGGGGCAACCATCCATTGAGCTTGTTGTCGAAGAGCTTCAAATAACTCAAGTACCGGAGGTTGCCGAGCTCAGCGGGTATCCCTCCGGTAAGCTGATTTCTATACAAATACAGAATATTCAAATTTGTGAGATTTGAGACTCCGTCGGGAATTATTCCTTGAAGCTGATTCTCACTGAAATCCAGACTCTCCATGCTCCTCAATTGCCCAATGTTCGCCGGAATTTGGCCAGACAAATTGTTGCGATAGAGATACAATAAACTCAAATTTGAGAGAGCCATTAAACTGGTAGGAACAGTACCCGAAAGATGATTCAGCGACAAGTCTAACTCCTCCAGCTGAGTTAGATTGCCCAAAACTGTCGGGATTCCACCAAGAAGACTACAGTTTTGCATCCACAACTGCTGCAGTTGCTTTAAATCGCCAATCTCACTGGGTAGAACACCAGGGGTCAGAGGATTATTATCAAACGTGAGGTTCTTCAGAGACTTCAAATTCCCGACAAAAGTAGGGAATGCCCCGCTCAAACTGTTTTCATGGAAGAGGAGAGCTTCGAGCTTGGGCAGCGTTCCAAAGGCAGGAGGAATGTGGCCACTGAAAGCATTATGCGCCAAGTTCAACTCTCTCAACTCACTCAATTCGGAGATACGGGTGGGCAGCATTCTAGCGAAGTGGTTCCTCGACAAATCGAGCTTGTGCAAACGGTTGCAGTGCAAGAGAGCATGGGGGAAGGGACCACTGAAAGCATTGGCATGGAGAGTCAAGGTAGTGAGATTAGGAAGGGCGCATATGGCGGAAGTAAGGTTGCCAGAAATGGAGGCCCCCGTGAGATCAACAATAGTAACGCTGTTGTAAGCATCACAGGAGATTCCATGCCAAGCACAAGGATTTTGGTGAGACTCATTCCAGTCGCTCAAAGCACTCTGCGTGTCCCTCCAATCTGCCTTTTTAATTTTAAGCAGAATAATGGCATCTTGCGAGAGGGTAGTGCAGTGCAGAAGCAAATGCATAAAGGTGAGAATGCAGAAAAAGCAAGTGAGAATGCGGATGGGTATTACTGCTGCCATAATATCTATGTTTTTGCGAAATGAAAAGCTCTCCTTGCAGAAATGTCGGGAAAACTCTCAGATTTAAGGCTCGATGATACATTGTTTTCTTCAGAAATTCCATTAGACGCAGAAATCTTTGGACAGGGTCGAAAATTTTGGAAAACGACTAGCGTTGATTAGTATGCAGAGAAAGGAGAAGTTCTTGGAATTTAGTGAGTGCTGCGCTGTGCGAAAAAGAGAGAAATCGAATACACTCAGAATTAGTGCGCTGTAAGGTGCCGCCATAATCTAGAAGAGAAGTATTGAGCAGAAAAGTAATGTGACTAGTCGACCAGTACAAAAAGCAGCGTGAAGGACCCGTTCAGTTGCGTAAATGACCCGCTAAAAGTCACGTTCAAGTCTACCCACATTAACCGATAGGTTATTAAAAATAATAACTAGCACTTGCACCGAAAGGAGGTGCAAGGGATGCTCTGATAGGTATTTAAATGGAAAGCATAAGTGAAACATTACCTAATACAAATAAGTGTTTAAAAGTGTAAATAAGTAGGCAACATGATCAAAGCATATCAAATCAGTGGGCAGGTATACCCAACATACAAAGCATGACAACATATGAATATTATATAGGGAGCTTCTCTTACTACTTTCAATATCCAACATGCTTTTTCGAAACCATCGAAGCTAATTCAAAATGCTAGGTATGCCCAACAATCTCCCAAAATATATGAGACATTTGTAGTAAGATTTGTACCACTCACCTAAAGTGAAATCATAATAAAAAATGAAAAACATACAAGATCACGAAAACTCATTACAAATATAGGGAAAGCGTAATCTTTAAAAAGCAATGCAAGGATCATATATTGGGTTCGAAATGGGAACATGTACAATAAGATGAGTGCACTTTTCTTTGACCTTGGATCTATCCCAACACTTAGGGTGAGCTTGCACAATTTAAAAGTCATAATTAATACTATTGTTTATGAAAAAATAAATAAATAAATAAAAGAATAAATAAATTTAGTTTTCCTTCTATTTTTATGTCAATATATTAACATAATAATATAAAAATAATTTTGCTCTTATCTTTTTGTTTTGAGACATGGTTGGCATGAGCTGTCAAAGGGGCAAAACTCTGTAAATGGGATCAGCTAGCTCAATCTCTATGCTTATAGCGAAACCCCATACAAGAGATGCTACTGTAATGATAGCATTGTGTCGTTTTTCCTTCAGGAATGGATCGTTATTTCATCTAATCCTCAAACAATATAGTTTCCTAGTATTATGACATAATGAAGCCCAAATGGCTATATTAGTTGAAAGACAAAAAAATGACGGTGATCATGAGAAATGATCAAACTATGGAATCAAAGAGAATAAGTACTATTATCTAGATGTTTTATAACCATTTATTTCTTATAAAAAAGAAAAATGATTTATATTTATGAATATTTAGAATCTTTCAAATTAATCAATACCTATAATAACTTAAAAGTATAAATATATAATATTAAAAAATCATTAAAATTTTGATATACTAATCATTTAATAACTCCTTTATATGCTTTTACCAATTACGCCGAGAGGCGTGGATTACAATCACAACCTATATAGGCCTCAAAATTTTGCTCTTGGCTACGAGGCAATTTAAGTGCACACAAGGGAACTCAAAATCCATTTAATTTATAGGAGGTTCAACCCTCCTACAAAGTTCACGCTTCTTCTTGTGTTCTAACACTAAACATGCATGAGAATCTCGCACATACAACAAGCTTCACCCCACGCCAAAGCCCATGAATCTATGTCAAGAATAAGGCTTGCGTACAAGGAAAATAGCAACGAATTACCAATTTAGAAGCCACGCACAAAAGAGGATTCCCAAGCCAATAAGGGAGGCTTGTGCACACTATAACTAGCACTTGCACCATCCAGGTGCAAGGGTTTCGCCGGTTGTAAATTATCCAATGTCCTTGCGAGGCCAAGGTTAACAATGTAACCACTGTCATACAATGCGACAACAACTCTTCTACAATTCTAGAAAAAGAATTAGAAATGTAATCGAGTATTCATTTCTAGAAATAAGAACAGCAGTTCATATGTTTTAGTTGACACCATTTGATTAAGAATCAAACTCAATCATTCCCATTACAATTTAATAGCAATGGGCACAGATGTTGCATTCCACAATCATTTTGGCCTCTGAAGCATTTGTTATCTCCCTCTTGGTGTGCATCGGCAATGAAATAGTGATTTGTTGATCCAAAATAATGCTTTGAAGGTGTGGGGCAGTCTTTTTGTTAAGAGGACAGTCATGTTTGACCAACAAAAACACTTCAAGTTTTTAATAAAAAGTAGAGCTATGGATTACCTTGTCAAGGAGAATAAATGATGTGTCAAAGGACAATGATATGTTAGCCCAATAGGATGTATCTAACAGTAATTTCAAAGAGTCTTCCATGGACTATTAGTGACCAATCTCAAAGATAAGAATAGTTATCTGACATGAAGGGGTCAATAATGTTTGAAGTCATTGAGCAGCGAATAGAGTCACTGTCTAGAGGCAATGTTTCAAAAGTGAAATACTTAAGGGCATAAAGAAGGTCATTCAGAGGCAAGAGTGTAACATGAATGTACATCAAACAATGTTACCCAAGACAATGCCACGGTGGTTAAGTACATGATCAATCATCAAAACAGTGATCATTCCAAGCAAAAGATAAATACAGTGTTTTCAAGTTACAATCTCATGATGGAAGGCAAAGTAATAACTGCACAAAATTAGTGATTTCAAGAATGAATGAGTCACAAGCAATGGTATTCATTGTTTCAAAAAAAAAGTTGTAATGCAATAGTAAGTAACTGAAGGCTAAAACAAGTGACACATAGTATATTAATACTTTGATTTGAACTATGAAAAAAAGGACAATTACAGTGGGTCCCTCGAGGTCTTTGAAAAATAGTAATTGAAAAGATTGGGGAATGATGTAGCACAGTCAAATGAACAAAAAAATAGTGACATCTGGTATCAATACAGGGGTATCAAGTGTCAAGACATCAATGTGGTTTGAAAGACATTGTTAGATATTGATCCAAAGAGTGACAAGGAAAAGCTTAAAAGCAGCCCTTATCATATAACAGAGCATGACCAAGCTGCATATGGTGAAAACAAAGAGATAAGGAGCTTTAGAAACCAAGGTTTGCAAATAAAGAAACCCTCAAGTATTTTGACAAAAATAGAAACAACTCAGATATCCACATTCTAAGAAAGCTTTGTAAATAGAATTTTAAGAGTCCAAAACAGACAACCATTACTCAATTAACATAGAACTTCAATATTTTCATTATCAGTTCAAAACCAAAAGGCTCAATGGAGCACAATCAAACTTTCAAAATGACATGAAATTTTTATAAAATCAAATTCTCCTAGTAAGCTGCATTTCCTTTGACATGATGGTGACCTCTTTGCATAGATGGCACACAAGTTTGTATCCTCGAAGAGCCCCACAAGATATGCTTCTGTTGCATCTTGCAGAGCTACACGACATGACTCTGGAAATGCAAATCAATCTGCAAGGAAACAACCCCAAAAAATCTATCAGAAAAAAGGGACAAATACACATTATAACTTAAAATGCCTTACATCTTGTGCACATATTAATTTATGAAGAGATAGTGATTCCCAACCATACATGTTCATCTCCCAAAGATTCTCAGCCATACAAATTTTCATCTCCCAAACCATACATCATTAGTTTAATAAGAAACAGTGATTCCCAACACATGTTCATCTCTTAGACATGCCAACTGGTAGAAGGGCTCTTCTATATACAATCTACCAAAAAAAATCATAATCCACAATTAGATTACCTATACAATAATATAGATATCACGTGGCCTATAGTACACCTGCTATCATTTCCTTAGTTTTTTGTAGGCATTGAAAGGTTGTACATTTTTCTTTAAAGTGGCTAAGATTTATAGGGAGAGTTAGAGGATGGGTTGAGTATAAACCGCAGAAACAGTCTATCTTGTTAAGATTTGACATGCAACAGAAGAAAAAAACATTGTCATGTTTGCTCCCAATTCAAATCCATCCAGATAAATACCATGAATAACACAAGACACCACACTTTATTGGGTCTACATCAATGCAAATTTAGTCATGGACACTATTCACCCCATCAGCTTCAATTGGAAATATACAAAATATACACACGCACAGATACATATATAGATAACATATCAGCAATCACCAAATGAAATGTTTCTCATCTCAGCACTTTATTTACTATTACGACCACCTACATTGTTTAATTGTGGCAGAATAAGATCTTGTATATTAAATATATAAAAACAATAGTACAATCCACTACAACAGATGAATATAGGTAAATATAATGCACTCTATTTATCACAGTGAATAACACCGTGATACATTATTCAAAGCATATAAAACACTATAGCATGCACAACATTTCAATCAAAAATAGAAAAAGAGCAAAATATAAAACCAGATTAAAGAAAATAGCATGGCATTTCATTGCAACTAAAACATAAAATAGCACTGCACTTGACTGAAAAATTAAAAAAATTAATACTCCATAGCAATCTTAAACTGATATAATTTTCATAGGAACAAAATATAGCAAACCTAAGCAAAGAGCATGATCTTCCTACATTAATAAATATACTCTACATTTATTCCAAATTGAGAAAATTACATCAAACATAAACAGAAGAAATCAAAAGTCTCATGATCCTTCAACTCAAAATATGATCAATCAACACTACAGTTCTCCCTCAATAGAGTGAGCACATAATGGCGAAATTACTACTTATTTCCACTCTAAATCTATGACGAAAATAGTTCCCATTCTACTTCCTATGTCAAAAGGCAAATCATTAAGATCCCACAAGTTGTGGGATTCCGTTCAATGTCCAACTCAATACATGGGAAGTTGGTTTATCAAGAGCCCTGAGTATACCTATATTTGAGCTATCAATTCAAACAGTCAGTTTTAACTGTTTGCTGAGGTATGCTTCAAGATCATACCAGTGGAATTTGCTTAGAGAAATGTTGCCTTTACAGGACATGTCAGAGAAAACAAGAAACATGAGATTGTAGATTGGGATCTAGTAACAATACATACCCTAAAATCTCTTCTAAGAGATTTCCTAAAATAAATGAGCTTGCATATGGTACTACTTCCAAATTGCAGTTGCGAAACATGCACAAGCATGACCTATGAACTATTTGACAAAATGCCTCAAAGAGGTGAGCCTCCGTGACTTCACAACTGTAGGGTATACACAGAACTATTTTCTTTAAATGATCTGGTAGACAGCATGTAAGATGTGGAAAAGCCAAAATAGGGAAGTGGTACATAAATTGTTTGATAAAATGCCCAGGAATAAATGTAGTCTCAGAAGTTATCGTTAAGGGTGAAAATACAGAGTCAATTTCCTTCGTTAGGTCATACATGTGTGTGTGAAAATTGTACCTGATCTGTAGACACAACACTTCAGTAAAACATTAGAGGTTAGCAAAAATCAAAATCGTGCAAAATTGAAATCTAATCTAACCAAGTGATCTACTGCCTTCTAATAAGTGCGAGATTGATGTTCTCAAATTGTTATCGAGATCAGTGACCTAGACGACACCTAAATGAAGGATTTGAATGCAAAACTGATATGAAATATGAATGCAATTAATCTATATTTTTTTGATTTTCTATGCAATGATATGATGAAAACTTGATATGAATCTATGCTAATATGGAAATTGATATGCTAAAATGATCTAACAATAATATGAAAACAAAAGTGATCTCACAAAATGTGGTTGATTCACAAAGAAGCTCCGATTCTCCAGATAGCAATTCACTAGCATAAGTTCGCAAATTATGAGATTCTGTGGATTTGAGAGATAAATTATGAAGAGCTGAGCCTTGTTTTTATAGAAATTCAGGGCTTTGGGGATGCATGGAAGAAAGCCATAAATCACTCAAATAACTCAGGTTGATTTTTGAGTTATTTTTAAATAAAGATAATTAACTCACAAAAACATGCAAAAATAGAGTTTAACTCAAATTAGAAGTTTAGATCAACTTTAAAACTCAAAAGTGATGTTGAGTTTCAAAAAGTCAATAACTTGCATTAATTTTCTAATTTAGAGTTTAACTGCTCTTTGATTGTGCACATGGATAATTATGAATTAATAAATAAATAAAGTGACTTATTCTCAACTTAACTGATTTTTGAAAAATAATTGATTTATGGGTTAATCAATCATTTAATCAAATTTTTATTCAAAAATAATATCATCAAATATGACAACTTGCTTTAATTAATTAAATAAGAATTTAATCAATTAATGATAGGATTTTGGGTTTATTGTCAAAATTAAATAATAATACTTAGGAATAAATACAATTAAATTCAATTAAATAATTAAGTGGCAGAATTAAATCTAATTAATTAAATATTGAGAATATTCAATTAATCAAACTTTAGGATAAATGTGATTTATCACCAAATAATTATAAAATTAAAGATAATTATGATAAATAGGAATATTGCTAGGAATATTCCCCGATGCAGAATTTAAGATAATCAATTAGGATTTGATGATGTTTAGATGTGCCTTAGGTTAGGACTTCTATGTCAATTTCGTTCAATTTGAGGATGTAGGAGGTTAATGAACATATAGCCCATTTTTGGGGTATTACATTTTGCCCCTCTTTGAACCAATGTGCTTCGCAATGTAATAATTATTTTATTCAGCCCAAAGGTAACCTATCATGTAATCTTCTCACAATTTAAATCTTCCAATTCTGTTGAAATGAATGAGTCATTTATCATAAGTAGCAATAATGGGAGCAGCCATGTGCATTGTGTATGCTTCCAAATATTTTGTTGAATGCGGCAGGTCTCTGGCATTCTGGAAGGGTTCCCTACAGCTCTGGAATTTGACGGTCACCCCTACCTGTCATATGATTTATTTTTTTAATAACGGTTAAGATATTTTAATGCCTTTCATTTTCGGTCTTAAAGAAAATAATTGATTTTTAATTTTTTTTTAAGATTCTAAATCAGTAATAATATAGAATAATTTAGAAATTTTTATTTGTGGTAAAAATAATATAAAATTAGAAAATAATTATAAATTAATAATATATGAAAAACTCAAAATAGCTAATTAAGTTTCTAAGTTCATATGTTTTATTTTAAAATAATTCAAAATAAATATGAATATATAATAATCACTAGCTAATATATAATTCTAAATAATTTAATATAAATATCTAATAAATAATATAAAAACATATATATTACTATTAAATTAGTAAAGCAAGTTTCTAAAATTTATATATTTTCTAGAATCTAAATATATATGAACATATAATAATCACTAGCTAATATATACTCTACATTTAAAATAAATCATTAGATAATATTTTTTTATTAAATATAATTTAATATAAAATTATTTTAATATAATTACTTTTTCTAATCCTAATTATATTACCCGGTGATTAGTAATCCTAAGATATATTTGGGTTATACTTTACATCATTGTTAAGGTTAGGGTTTATGTTATGGATAGAGTTAGAGTTAGGATTATTGATAGGGTTAGTGTTTATATTTAAGGTTAGGATTATGGTTACAATCAAGGTTTACATCATAATTAGGGCAAGGGTTTGGTGTTTGAGGTTACAATTTAAATAATGGTTAGCGTTTGTTTTAGTTAAATAGTTAAGTTTAGCTTTAGTCTTAGGTTAAAAAATAATTATGATTAGGTTTAGACTTACACTTAGTTTTAGGGTTAGGGTTTTAGTTATAGTTAAGGTTTATCAATATAATTATAGTTTGGATTAGGATTTATGGTAATGGTTAGCATTATGTCTATTATTAGGGTTTACATAATACTTGGGGTTAGGGTTAAAGGGTTTGGATAATGGTTTAGTTTAGGGTTAGAGTTGGAATTATGGTTAGAGTTAATGTTTTAGATTATTTAAATGGGATTATGGTTAGGGTTAGGGTTTACATCAAGTTTAGGGACATGGTTAGGATTTAGGATACAGTTAGGGTTAGGGTTAGAATTATTGTTAGAATAGGGTTTAGGTTAGAAGTTTCTAAGGTTAGGTTTAGGGTTATAATTATGATTAAGGTCAGTGTTTAGATTAGGTTTTGGTTAGGGTTTGTTTATGGTTAGGTTAGGGTGAGGGTTAGGATAAAGTTTATAGTTAGGGTTTAGGGTTGAGGTTAAGGTTTACATCTTGGTTGAGGTTAGGGCTAGGTTTTAGGTTAATGATACATTTAGGTTAAAATTATGTATTAGAAGTGTTTCTTATTAATAGATTAATTTTATTTTTTCTATTATGTCTAAATAATATAAGTTCAACTTTTAATTAAGAATATATTAATAATATTGTACACACAAAAGTAGTGCACTTCTATGAATCCTTACAATCAAGAACACTCAAGAATGAGGTCTGAAAAATTGATCCATAGCTTTTTATGTATGGAGTTGCAAGATTTAAAATTTCTCTCGGCTAGAGCTAATAGGCTTAATGACCTTGCTAGTCAACCACACAATGAGAGATTTAAATGAAGACAAGGGCAAGAATGCCAATATCCCCAAGAATCAAAATGAAATGCAAATGCAAGCTAGATTAAGATGAATATGCAAGCTATGCTATGAAAATGAGAGTGCAAACTAGGCTATGAAAGGGAAGTACAAGTCTTACAATCCCTCCTAATTAAACTATGTGAGATTAATCTATAGCATAAAGAAAGTCTATACTAAGAATGCCATGATTATGCAACTATGAAAGAAAGAAAGCAAGCTAAATGAAATGCAAAAACAATGTCTTCAAAGCTTGAATGCAAGAATTTCTTCAAAGAGCTCCAAATAACCTAGAAAACCTGCAACATAACATTAGCATAAAAGAGATTGATTATGCAAATGAAGAAGAGAGCTCTTCTTTTATAGGAAATGAGAAGGAATAGACCATGGAGATTAAAAGGCAAAAGATTTAATCAATGATGGGCATCTTCATTTCTTCACCCCCAGCTCTTCCAAACTCCTAGTCTATCATTCATTTTCATTCGCTTCATCTCTCTGAGGTTTGACTTCATTTTTATCCTATATCTTTCTCAGTCAAACCTAGTCAAACTGGGGCATATCTTCACTGCTTGATGGTTATCTTGTTATCCTTTATCTTCGATTGTGATTTCATTATGATTTGATAATCTTTTATCAATCTGTTGTTCTCCTCTACTTGATTTTGATTTCAATTCCGAGGGGGCAGTACCTATTGGATTTAATCCTTGATTTTCTTGATTCAGCTATCTTTTTATGAGTTGTCACTCAGCTTGAGATTTTTATCTCTTATTTTGGATGTGATCCCAAAATGAACTCATGTCTAGAATCTTTTGTTTATTTTTGTCCGAGTGTGTTCCCAAAATGAACACACGTCTGAGTTGTTTTGTGATCCCAAAATGAACTCACATTTCAATTCTTCTTTGACCACATGTGTTCCCGAAATGATCACACATTAGTCAAAGAGGGGAAAACGTATGCACCCTAAAATGGTCACCTAGACTTTGGGCCCCATTCTTGCAATTTATCAAATCCCTAAATCAGTATTTTAAAAAATCAACATTTTATCAATTATATCAATTTCCTTGATCAAATCCTATTTTATCATTTTCAATTATTTTCCTTGAGCTAACCATTTTATCCTAAAATCTTTATTTATTAAAAGGAATATTTCCTCCCCTTTTATTAAATAAAAAATCCCCCACCTTTTCATCTTATCCTAAGTTGCACAAATAAAGCATTATTCTTATTTTATAAAAAGGGAAAAAACACTTTTTGTCTCATATGGATACAAAAGTCAACTCTTATCTTTCCATTGGAGGATATGTGTGCACATGGATTTCTCCTCTTTCAAGCTCCATCGTTGATTAAATCTTTTGCGTCTTAATCTCCATGGTCCATTCCTTCTCATTTCCTATAAAAGAAGAGCTCTCTTCTTCATTTGCATAATTAATCTCTTTTATGCTAATGTTATGCTGCAGGTTTTCTAGGTCATTTGGAGCTCTTTGAAGACATTATTGTACTCAAGCTTTGAAGACATTGTTGTTGCATTTTATTTAGCTTGCTTTCTTTCTTTCATAGTTGCATAATCATGGCATTCTTAGTATAGACTTTCTTTATGCTATAGATTAATCTCACATAGTTTAATTAGGAGGGATTGTAAGACTTGTACTTTCCTTTCATAGCCTAGTTTGCACTCTCATTTTCATAGCATAGCTTGCATATTCATCTTAATCTAGCTTGCATTTGTATTTCATTTTGATTTTTGGGGATATTGGCATTCTTGCCCTTGTCTTCATTTGAATCTCTCATTGTGTGGTTGACTAGCAAGGTCATTAAGCTTATTAGCTCTAGCTGAGAGAAATTTTAAATCTTGCAACTCTATACATAGAAAGCTATGGATAAATTTTTGAGACCTCATTCTTGAGTGTTCTTGATTGTAAGGATTCATAGAAGTGCACTACTTTTGTGTGTACAATATTATTAATATATTCTTAATTAAAAGTTGAACTTATATTATTTAGACATAATAGAAAAAAAAAATTAATCTATTAATAAGAAACACTTCTAATATATAATTTTTTTCATGTAAATTGTTTAAATTATAAAATTGAATTAAACTGCTATTTTAAAAAATTTAAATGCATCATCACTTCATAATAAATCTTAAACTAAAATCTAAATATATATTTCTTTCTAATTTTTTTAGATATATATGAAACATTCCTATTCTATTCTATTTTTCATTTAGCATAGGAATAATTTCATATTTTAAAATTAAAACAATTTCTAATTTTAAATATATCAACACTTAATTTTAGAATTATTCTATAACTCAAATCTAAATGTATATAGAACCTTTCTAATTTTTTTCTAAATCTTCTTCTCTATTCTATTTTCATTTTGCATAGGAATATACTTTAAACTAATTTCTAGTTATCAATTAATTTTAGAAAAAAATCAAAACTAAAATTTAGATAGAAATTAAAGATTTCTATAGTTTTCTCAATACATGAACAAAAAATCTGGTTAAGATATATTATACTAACTGAAATTAAATATTATTAATATATTCTTAGTTAAAAGTTGAACTTATATTATTTAGACATAATAGAAAAGAAAAAATAGAAATTAATTTATAAATAAGCAACACTTCTAATAAATAAGCAACATTTCTAATCTTAAACTAAAACTTAAATATATATAGAATCTTTCTAATTTTTTTAAGATATATATGAAACATTCCTATTCTATTCTATTTTTCATTTACAATAGGAATAATTTCATATTTTAAAATTAAAACAATTTCTAATTTTAAAATATATCAACACTTAATTTTAGAATAAATCTATAACTCAAATCTAAATGTATATAGAACCTTTCTAATTTTTTCCCCAAATCTTCTATTCTATTCTATTTTTCATTTTTCCTAAGAATACTTTCATAGTTTAAACTAATTTCTAATTATCAATTAATTTTCGAAAAAATCAAATCTAAGATTTAAATAGAAATTAAAGATTTCTATAGTTTTCTAAATATATAAAAAAAAATCTATTCTATTAACACAACTTTTCAATCAAAATATTGTCATTTATTATACTATATATTATTAATTCAAAAGTTACAATTGAATTGATTTTGTACCCTTCCTTTTAAGAGCTTTCATACGATCAACATCCTTTGGGGAAAAAATAAATTTAGATCTTAAATAATATTCAATGGAAGCAAGATTAAAGAACCAAACAATACTTTTCACGAAACAAGATTTTCAGCATATTCTTCGAATCAATACATTCCATGAGACATATTCGTGTAGCCTAATGCCAAACAATACACGTGCTTTGTCTATGTTTCCATGTATTTTACCTACATGCCTACCACAGCATTTACAACTGTAGTGTCCAGCAAAACGCTCCAATATTAGCACAGGCTTAACTACCTCTCCTAAACAATTTGGCTCTACTCCTACGATTTGCATTTGTGAGCTTGGAACTATGACACCAAATTTCTTTTAGGCATTTTGTAGCTATCCGCATGCCTAATCAATCCTTCCACATTCTGCATACGTCTACCAGCGCTGCTGCAGCAACACATTCCAAAGCTTCTATTTTTGCGCAAGCACGGGGTTGCTGATTAAGGTTGTGGAAACTGGCAATTACATTCATTTGTTCGAGGATGCCGACAAATCTTGTTGAATCTGACTTTTCCCTGGCCAGTTGCACTTGCTTGAAATTTCTAAGGGTTTTTCAACCTTTGTGCCAGCTCTCAGTGCAGCGTTCACAGCTTTTGGATTGCGCTTCACTTGATTTCTTGAGGCCGTTTATGCAAGACCACAGGCGCCCAGTCTTGCGTTACAGGAACCCCGGCCTGCTCGGCATTTTTATTCCAACTCTCTTCCTCAAAATATTCTAAAACCCTATATCAAACGAGAAAAAATTGATCAATCAAACCTAATAATTCAAAATCCTGAATCAATTGAGAAAAATCTTGTTCAATCAAGAAATTTATAGGATCTCAGACAATTTACAAATTACAAATCCGACAAATACTGATCTGAAATATAGAACGCTCGTTGAGATTTGTAATACCTCTTGTATTGAAGCAGAAACTCCTGATTTCGTTGAAGGGAATTATAACAATTAATCCTGGCAATTGCTGCGAATAAAGCCATGAGCATTTGTGAGGGTTATTTATAGCATTTAACTCAACTTTGAGGAGTCTCTTCTAAATATTGCTTTTTGAATAACTGGCCGGAAGTCTCTTCAAACAAGGGACACAAACATCAAAGTTCTTGTCTATTGTATTGTTACTTTTGGGGTAGTATGTGGTGGAATGAGAATATTCTTTAAGTGCATAGATTTTATTGATTTTTGTTTCCATCCAGGTAGAAATATGAATGTAATGTGGAGAATAGAAGATATTATTGCATGAAGCTCATTATAGGTATGCATAGAGACATGCGAAAGAGTTAGATACCCTTTAACCATTCAACATGAAAAGAATGAATAAGCCTAATGTCAACTCGAAAAGCCCATTCAGGAAAAATGTTTGGAACCCAAATTTTAGTGGCAAGAGTGATAAGATGTTCCCAGATTAACTCATTCAGATAGACAGACTTAGAAAATATATTAAATTGAAAACATGAACATAACATTTATGATACAATAACATGGTCATATGATATATGATCTCAAGAGATGACATGTTGAAAAAGAAAACATCCTATTAACATTTGAATATGATACTAGTTGAATGACTGAAAATATGAGTTTTTTCCTCTTTTTTCAATCATTATTTTTTAAATTTTTTCCATAAAGCTTTGTAATCATGTTTAAGATGAAATTTTAACTATAGAAGACAATCCTTAATGGAAAACATTAATATATGGTTAACCTCATAAATAATGTCAAAGTATTCAGAAATTTGAACCATAATATAATCCAGTGATAAAAAAAAGTATGAGATTGAGACTAGATACCATAAACTAGCACATTTTGAAAATTCATTTAATGTGCTCAGCTAATTGAGCTATGACAATTTGGTTAACAGTAAACATATTAATGTGTAATGCATTATTTCAAACAATGTTATGTATCTAGATAAGATATTTCATAATGGAAATGGTGTAGAATAAGGGACACATTTTATTCAATTATGGATAGTCATCATTTAGCAAAAATAATTCTAAAGTCATAACTATTGGCACAATGTTGTAAAAAATATTAGATATTAGCAAATGTAGACATTAAATTAACAACTACTATCACAACCATTAGAATGCATTACATACTGGGTCATCTTGAAAGGTTTCCTTAAATTGCAACACATTTCATAAACTTACAAAGTGGAACAATGGTGCTTGCCTTGCACAAAATATAAAACCATCTTAAGCTTTACTGGTGCAATTGATCAAACCTCTTAATCGACTATATATGTTTACAAAACTAGGATGACACAATTGCTTTAGAGCTGCCTCTTGAAACCTATATCACCATCATTGGTCTGATAATTCTTCTTGGGAAAAAGTTGTACAAAATCTACAATCTATAGATAATATTCACTACTTTTATGGCATGTTAGTTAAATCAATTTTCAACCCACATTCCATCGAAGAAGGCATCTGAGAGAGCAACTTCTGCTAAATCATACATGAGTAACCATTTCCTAAATGCTTGCAGACATCGTTTATCATTTGGAGAACATCTCTGGCACCATAAACAAACTCTGTCTTAGTATTGCACAAGTAAGGCCTATTAACCAAGAAGTTGAAACGAGGGGCTTAAGAGCAACTCACAAAAAGTTTCTTGGTAAGTAAAGTGTCTGCTATATAGTGAAGCCACAAGGAATTTGTTTTAGGATACTTATGAATAAGTTATAGAGTTTGGAAGATTAGAATGATCGGTAAGAAATGTATGAAAAAACTAATCTTCAAATGACGCTTTTTAACAAATTAAAATGGTATAAATTACTAACGCAAAAGAACTTATCATATGTGAGTGACTTGTGCAGAAGATTGATGTTACTAGGAGCCCAAATCAATGCTTTCTTAAATCAGATTTGAAATTCAAATGCTCCAGCTGAATCCACACCTGTGTCGTTCATTTTGGACCCTCAAACAAAGCAAGGTCTGATGATAAGTCAAAATATAGAACTTGATTTCCTGTGGTTAGAAAAGCAAGGTGAGACTTAACGGCAGTATGATTTAGTAAACATTTAAAAATGGCTAAACTGTGCTATGCGTGAAATTTTAACTCCTTTATCTTCTACTTTGATTTATCTTCAACAAAGATCAAACAATTAATATAGTTACACTGGCATTGAATAATTACTTATTGCATCCTAACATTTGAATGTAGGAATAAAATAGGAGTTCACAATGAAGCAAAGAAAATTAAATCAGCTATGAAGTTCACAATTGAGATTTTCATGATCTAGACATGATATATGCTTGCATAGAGGCCAAAAAAAAGCCTCTAATGTTCCCCGGCACACCATACTTTAATAATTTTAAAATGTTTTGGAAGAAATCTATATGCATAAGAAAAACCTTGTGGATAACTCGTAGCCCAGAATGCATTCATAGAAGATTAAACTTCTCTCCAAATGTATTTAGGTTTGGCAGGCATCCACATTTGAACTTAACCTGTAATCGTGCCTTGTTCTTAAAATATCACAGCAATTAAAGCTCAAAATGAATGCTGTCCTAAAGCTATAACTAACTGGAAACAAAGTAGTAATAGCATCCCTATGATCCTCAATAGAAACTTTAACATGAATACTTCCGCAACAGGAAAAATAGCTAGGTTTAGCACGTAATCATATTCTGGATGACATCCATACAAACTTCATATCTAAGACAAGTCATATAGATCTTCTACTGGAGACAGTAAATTGAAATGGTAGGATAGCAGGGCTGCCCACTTTATAACTCAGAGATCATAGAAGTCCTACTTTAGAATAGTCAACAAAAAGGAAATCTCAGCTGCAGATTTCATAAAGATTTTGACCTCACGTTCTCATTGGCCCTTAATTATGTCTATTTACGAGTACATCCTGAGTGGAATTAATGTCATCTTCTTCATAGAGGACATAGGTTGGGATCTAGGAGGGAATAGGGTATGTACACCCAATACAAGAAAAATATATAGTCTCAATGGAAAGCAATCACCCTGAGGGCCTACATAAATAAATGCACTCGCATATAGTAGATTTGGGTCTAGCTTGGTGGTGAGTTTAAAAACAACCATTACCTTTATCTAATTAAATTTTATGTGCATGACACTAGTTTATTCCCTTTGGTTATTAAATCAGGAGTAAAGTCAATGCACAACATTTTATTTACAACTCTCCAAAATCTTAAATTAATAAAGAACTTGATATGTGGAATGAGAACTATTTTGGCGAGAGGTTTCACCCAATAAGTGCTATACAAGAACAAATGCAACTATTATAGCAAAAACAAGTTGAATTAGATTAGTTTCCCATCCTAAGAATCAAGATTCTAGCATAAAACGTCAATACTCAAAAGTGGGAACACCCAGTTTATTTTCGAGACTGCTCAATGATCATTCAATATCCAACCAATCGAGAGATAATATTGACGGCCTGAGTAAAACCCTTTTGCTAGTGTATTGATTGAGATTTTAATGTGCTGGTATAGGATGGGTGTGAAAAAAATCAGTAGATAACCTAACTTAAGGTTGAGGAATCTCTCCTGCTTCATAATTTAAGGCAAATTATTCCTAGAATGGATTAAGGAAAATACTCTCCTGTAATTAGATGTGGAGTTCTGAATGCTTGCCAAGGAATGCATTTTTGTCCTAGGGATTAATAGATATTGACGGTCAATGCCTTAAAAGTGGTACTACACTAAAGATGTGAGAACATAAAACAATATGGACAAAAAAAAACAAAATATACGAATTAGGTACGCACCTGTAACCCTCGAGAATGTGTTAAAATTTAATACTCATATTTTCTTTAATGAATGTGAGTAACATACTTCTTAAAAGGTCTCCCTACAATATTTGTACTGGATCTGGTTCTAGTAGTCTTTGGAGTGTCTGGGGCTCCGAATACTTCTCAAAAATATGAGGGTCTCATCTCCTGCTATAGAAGCCACTGTGTACCCATTGTACCCATATGGACTCTGAGAAACATAGAGCTTGTTACTATCAGTAGCTAATTCAGCAACAAAGAAGCAAAAAAAGGTAGAGTTAAAAAGCTTCTAGAAGAAACTGGGTATAATTTATTTTCATCTCAGTGTTGATGAATCACTGAGAGTGATTCTGAATGATAATAATTGATGTTTTGACAGTCTAAAGCTTAAGGAACACAAAAAAAAACTATTAAAAAAAAAATTACAGGTCCATGAAATTCCCCTTCGTAAGAGATCCAAACACAAAAAAACAAAAAAATTAAAGAAATGATTTCGGAGAATAATATGCATTGTAAGATGCATGATTCTCTCCTCAACCTACAATGTGTGACAAGGCCCTATTGCATCACTATCATGGAAGGGGAATTTTAGGGCTTTTTGGGCGCACAAATTTTGACAAATAAAAGCTTTCCTTGTCAAAATGCTCAAAATGAGATAAGGTGGATTAACAAGCAAATAGAAAACCCTTTAAAGAACCAAAATAAAATTACCCAATTTCTTAAATCCTTGTTTTAGTCCCCATTCAACTACCATAGATGAAAATTATAGGAAATACTTCATAGACGGATGTTATCAAGCAAAACCCACATCATAGTCCATTTTGTATAGCCAGATGCTGCTGCTCAGCCAACACAATTCACATTTTTCAGCATTTTTTTCAAAAAACTGAGCAGCAAGCATGCTTTAAAACTGATTTACAATCATGGGTACAATAGAAAACCCCTTAAAAAACAAAAACAAAATCACCCAATTTCTTGAATGCTAGTGATTACTCCCATTTGACTACTATACATGAAAATGATAAGAAATACTTCACAAAGCTGTTATCAGGCAAAACCCACATAACAGTCCACACTGTAATGCCATGTTATAGGCAAATGTTGTTGCTCAATTAGACAATGAGCAATGAACAATTATGCCGCTATTAAAAAACAATAAAACTCACATTTTCCAACATATTTTGAAAAAACTGAGCGACAAAAAGAACAAATATAGACCCAAGAAATGGGTCAAACATTTCTGCATTACAAATCCTAACGCACACTAGATATCCACAGATCTCATGTGCACCAATTTCTGCATGCACAAACCCTAATACAATCTCTGCAATCTGCCGTTCAAAAACTAGAGAATATTAATAATAATTGCAATGTGTAAAACAAAAAGGAAGAATGATGAACAACTGTATCCATTTAATGATCTACCAAAGTTTGCATTAAATTACGTATTAAATGACACATTAAATGGTATAAAGTGGCGGTGATGCAATGTTTAATTTTTTCCTAATTAAAGTTCTAAAATATTATTTTTCTCATTGCTATTTTCTGTGACAACGAATAGCAATGTAGATAAACAGTATTATTTAATTCTCTTAAATATATTGAAGTTATCAAACTATGTAATATTAATCTAGGTTTCAAAAATTCTAAATCTGATTGGATCAATTAAAAAAAAATTGGATCAAATGAAAGCAATAGTTACCTGCCTATGGCAGGAACTAATAAATGGTTGGAATGTTATATATTAAAATGGCTGGAAGTCTCTCAGAAGTCTTTTTGAATGATTGCTCGAATGGAATGCGAAAGGATTCTTTTTTCTTACACCGTTACATTCGCTGACCTCCTATAGGTGGGTCGCTACCATTGTAAAATAACTAACATATTTATATTAATATACAAACTAATAAATTATCTATAATAATTTTTTACAATTTATTAATGAATTCAAGTGTCATATTTACGATTTTGTAAAATTTTAGCCTTTCAATTGATATGGTCCAATAATTTTGTAGCCTTGTCTTTACTACCACAATTTGCATGCAATTTGAGGGGCCTGAAATTTTCAAAAGAGCTTTTTTATTTTAAGGAATCTACTTGGGGGCATCTTTTTGCAATCAACATATTTTTCTAGAAGACCACAATTTATTTGGCATGTTGTGAAAGATTTCATGTGACCTGTCACGAGGCCTGTAATTTGACGGTCACCCTTATCTCTCATATGAATTTTTTATGACAGTTTGGTCATTTTAATGCTTTTATTTTAGGTTTTAAGATAAATATTGGATGTCAATAAATTTTTAACTTACAAATAATTTAATAAATTCTAAAATATTATATTTTAAAATTATATAAAAACTTTTATTTGTAATAAAAACTAGCTTACATATACTTTTTATAAATAATAAGCTTAGAGATATCCTTGTCTAAGGTGCCTATTGCACTTAGAGAAATTATGAAAATAGGCACCTCGAGAAAGATATCTCTCGGCTTATATATATATATATATATATATATATATATATATATATATATATATATATATATATATATATATATATATATATATATCTATATATATATATATATATATATATATATATATATATATATATATATATATATATATATATATATATATATATATAAAAGCTAGTAGCAGTTGCAATTGCTACGCATAATGAAAGATATTATTATTATTTTTATTATAGTTAATCTACAATAGTAAATTATATAGTGAGAAAATAAAGGGATTATATTAGGAATTGATTAACACATTGAATTAATTAATTTGATTACAGTTATCATTTAACGTTAGCATTGGGGTTAGAGTTTGGTTTAGATTTATTATTATGATTAGGGTTAGGGTTTTGATTATAATTACAATATAATGGATAAGGGTCTAATTTGGGAAAAGGGTGTAATTTACAATTAGGATAAGTATAAATTATAATTATTAAATATATAATATTTATATGATATATTATATGTTCACTTCAAAAATATGATTATTAAATTAGCGTTGTATTAGGATTTAGGCTTAGGATAATGGTTAGGTTACTTGGTTAGGGTTAGGACTATGGCTATGATAAACATGTACATCATGGTTAGTATAATGGTTAGGGTTAGTATTATAGTTTTGGTTAAGGTTAGATTTATGCTTTAGGTAAGGAATATAGTTAGGGTTATGGTTTAATGTGTAGATTAAGGTTCAGGGTTAGGATTATGGCTAAGGTAAGATTTTATATTATGATTACTATCATGGTTGGGGTTAGGATTTTGATAAGGATTATAATTAGGGTGAGGTTTTACATCACGGTTAGTACTATGGTTATTAAGGTTAGGAATTAGGGCCCTAGGTTTTAATAATAATTAGTATTATACTTAGAATTATAGTTTTGATTATGGTTAGGGTTTATTTTTTATCAGGATGATGGGTTAGGGTTTAGGATTAGGATTGAGGTTTAGGGTTAGGATCATATTTTAATGTCATGATTAGGATTATGGTTGGGTTTAGGGTTTTATATCATGCTTGTAATTATGGTTAGGGCTAGCATTTTGATGAGAGTTAGGGTTTAGGGTTACATTTAAGAATGTTTTTTAGGTTTATACTATGGTTAGAATTATGGCTAGGGTTAGATTTTTAAATTAGGGGTCAAGCTTAGGGTTTAGGATTAGGATTGTTGTTAGGGTAAGGATTTATTTCATGGTTAGTAAATTATATTTAGGATTAGTATTTTCATTAGGCTTAAAGTTTTTGTTATGGTTAGGATCAAGGTTAGTGTTAGGATTATGGTTATAGTAAGGGTTTGTACATCTATTTTTATTTATGCTAATCCAACTTATCTTATACTCTATAAAGTTTAGTTCCCTATATTAAAATTTTAGATTTATTTTTTTATTTGTATATGCTTCCTTAAGCCCTAATTAAAGAGTTGATCTACCCTTTTATTGGTGGTTCATCATTACTCTCTTTACAATGATATTGAACATTTAAAAAAATATTTGTTGACCACTATGATTGAATGATATCAATACATATTCTATTAACTTTGATGTGTTATTTAATATTTTTTATTCAATTATTTATTTCGTGATGCTCTAATGACTTTGTACATTTTAAAAATTTATGCTTGTAGTGGAGAAGACATGTATTGCATATTTTGAGACATTATTTTTTTTTGTCTATTACTTTTAGTTATTTTATTTAATGTTGAATTGTAGAGAATTGCATATTTATATAATTAAAATTTAGAAATATAAAATAATTATTTCAATATAGAAACATAATACATCTTTATTTAATTTAATTTAAAAATAGGAAAAATTCAAAATATTGATTAATTTTTTATATGAAAAATCTCATATACTTGATAGGAAAAATACAAAAAAATACAAATTTCATATTTTTTAATATAAGGAGAATGTAAAATAGAAAAAAGGTGAAAAATTAATTTTAATAATTCATATAGAAATAATTGTATTAAAAAGTAAAAGCAAATTGGAGATAATTAAAGTAAAATATTTTCAAATTAATAAAATTTTGTGGGGAAAAATTTATTACCATTTCCAATAATTCAAAATATCTAAATTTTAGTAAGTTCTTAAAATTAAATTTATTGTCATTGTGATCAATTCAAAATACTTAAATTTTAGTAGATTTCTAAATTAAAATTGATTTATTTTGATATTCTTTTAACATATATTTAGTAAAATTTGTTAAAATGGTCATTATTGGCAACATTCTAATTTTAAATTTACTTTTTTGAATTTTCCACTTTTTAAAAATGGATTCTCCATTATCTTTCAAGATGAACCTATAATTTTTTTTAGATAAAATGCATCCCAAAATGATCTTGGTTAAGGTTTTTTGAGCATATCTATAGTTTTGATACCACTATAGAAAGCCTCTGGGCTTAACAAGCATAACAGAGTACGAATATCTACCATTGGAGACCAGACAATTCTGAGGACTATGTAAGGAAATGCCAAGCCCTCTGGCTAGCAAATAATATAGTGAAAATAAGAGTTTAGAATTTGAGCAAAAAAAATTAAAGAACAATTTCTTTGAACTCGGTTAATCTATTAAAAATTGAACATACCTAAAATCCAAGATTCATAACAACCTGCTCCAAATTGTCTCTGAACCTATCATTGATGAAGCGAACATCAGAGACTCCCGAATCCTTATCAATCACCACAACATCAAAGATTCCCAGAACCTTTCAACTGCCATTACATTACAAGACTTCAATAATTTAAATATCATAACATAAAATAGCACTAACTGGAAATTCTATGCAGAAAGGAAGACTCAGTGTTCACAGTTGTAACCTAGCCCACACAATAAAAAATAGTCCTAGAAACAATCTTGTAAAGAATAATTTTACTGGCGACAACTTTAGCCTAAAAGTTGTAAATAATTTCATCTGATTCACATATAAAAAATGACTCCTTGCGAGGATTTCTTTCCATTGAAATGTTTCTAAATTTCACAGTCTAAATGTATATGATATAATTTTTTTTATAGATTTGATTTTCCAAATTTATACTGTTTGTTTCAAGATTTGATTGTCTAAAATCAAGAAAAACAAAATAATATCATAAATTGTAGAAAGATTGTGAAAACTTAATGACATGCCTAAATTTACCTCAATTTGTCTATATATAAATACGCCAAATCAAATCTAAAACATGTCCATAAATTCTTTAAATTTTATATCTCAGATTTCAATCTTGTGATTAGTATAAAAATTTCACAATCTATGATAATTGTTTGAAACGTTTCTAAATCTAATTGTCCATACCTCAAAAGTTTTCTAAATTTGGTAGTCTAGTCAAATAGAACCTTTATGAAACCAAATTTGGAGTGCATTTCGGGGAAAAGACATTGCGTTAGCAATTACTCTAGCTTAAGCAATTGTCAAAATTGAGAGGACTTTATAGAAACCATGAAATAGAAAAAATCAACATTAAACTGGTTTGTCAAACAAAACAAAGTGCTATAGGAAAAAGATTTCTATGAAACCCTCCTAAGTTCTCAACACAATGGCTTAAGTACAAGTTAAAAGTGATCATTGGGAGAACTCTTAGATTGCATTACAATACATTATCTTACGACATTCAAAGGGAATTATGAAAATGACCAAGCCAATCCATTTAGATAGAAGTAAGCCATCATGCAGAGTATTATCAAAACATCAAGTACAGAAACTCAGATTCCTTCTTGAAAGAAAAACAACCAAAAAACCTTTCTTAGAGATATCTTTAGTAGATACACACAAGCAAATTGCATGGTAATAGAATAGAGACTTATTTATTCTGTCCTCAAATGGAGAACCTGGTGAAGGGTTGACTCCTCTTGGATGATGTAATAAGAAAGCATATGGTCATCCTGCATATCACAACCTTCTAATGGCAGTACAAATTCTTCAACATACATTCACCACCATTACGAGTTCAAAATAAATTGAACTTCCATGCAGTCTATTTGCTCTATTCTATATAAATGATTAAACAAATTTTGATGCAAGTAATTGGCATTCTTTGTGGGAACTTGAATTTGACTATAAATGAACCTATTTCCTATCAATGTAGGTGTGTGGCAAAGAAATTTTGGACATTCCTATAAGAAGATCAATAGAAAATCCTCTCTTATATTTCCTAATAGCAATGCCTATTCACCATTTGTATTACATTTCATATTCTCCACTTCAATGCTTTTCATATTCCCACTTTTATGCATTTGTAACTAATAAGAAATCTTGTGGGGGAAGCTTTAGGGGATATGTTAATGGTGGATGAGAAATCCTCTGATTTATTTCATTCTACTTATGCTCGTATCCTAGTGGATATTGATACCTCAAAAGGCGTGGCTTCGGAGATTAAACTTGAATCCCTTACGGGTAGAAGTTGGATTCAGCAATTGGACTATGAAGGCATCCCCTTCAGATGTAGAAGATGCTTTAAGACTGGTCATACTGCCTTTCAATGTGATCTTCAGAGACATAATAAGACTTCTTTATGGTGGAAGGGGGCCTCTTCTCAACACTATACTGTGGAGAAGGTTCAGAGCTTCGCAAATGTGGTTGAGCAGGTTTCTGGCCCTGTCTCTTGTCCTATGACTGTTTTTGTTCCTTGTTCTTCTTTGGTTGCTGGTTGTACTTCTGCTGGATCTACTGGTTTGTCTACCAGCATTTCTGCTAGTGGCTCTGCTCCTAATGGAAGTTTTCCTTCTGTTGCTGGTGGCCCTCTTGTTACTCTTGGTTCTGTTGGGTGTTCTGTTCCTATTGCTGGTAGTACTGGTGTTGGATTGTCTACTAAGGCTGCTTGGTCTGCTAGCTTCTTTCCAGCTAGTTCTGTTTCAAAAATTCCTTTTGGTGTTGGGAAGTCTAGTACTGGTTGTGTGGTGGCTGTAGGTTCTATCCAAACTTCTCATACTAGTTCTATTGTGGTTGGATCTTCTCTTGCCTCTGTCTGGCAAGAAAAAGCTTCTTTGGTGGAGGAGGGATGGACTGCTGTAATAGGGAAACATAATAAAAAGTCCCCTCTACATTTTGATATGACTCTCCGCTCCCAAAAGAAGAGAGGCAAAGGAAAATCTTAGGTTGGGTGTAGTTGTAAAGCATTGGCTTTACACGTTTGGATTTAGCAGCTTGAGCATTTATGTTTATCTTTTGTTTGGCTTCTATTGTTTTGTTGGATTTGTGCTACTGGTAGTTCTACTGGTATTATGTGATGGGGGGCACTGTAAGGTTTTTTCATTTTCCCCCAGTTGTTTCATTTAGATCTAAGCTAATTCTTCCTATCATTCCTAGGGTTACAATTCCCTTCAAAAATTGAATGTATATGGTTTCAGGGCCCATTCAAAACTTGCTTTTACCTTAATCAAAAACTAATAAGAAATCTTTATTATGATGTGTAACCATCAGAAGTACCCTTCGTCTAGTCCACGTTGGAAGACGATTCATCCAGTTGGCATCCGGGTTGTTGCAGACATTTAAATTCTGTAGACCCAGTAACACTTCATCCAAGTCATCACTGTAAGTACCACATGGACTTTTAGAATGATTTGCACTTTCCCTCTCCACTTTTAGTTTTTTAAGCATGCGGTCAGCTCTACGAAGCGCTTGAGTCGCAACCTTCCCAGCATTTAATGTGTGCAAAGACTCTAGCATGCTAGGGCAGCGCCCCCAATGTACGTACCTCAAAAGAGAAAGAAACATTGTCTTTAGGGTATGCTTTACACTCCCCATGTGATCATAGCCCGCAGGATCTAGACCCAACAAAGTCGTCAAAATACATCCGCAAAACCCTAGCCTTTCCATTGCGATCTTTGCAACACAGTTTATGAGGACGATTACTAGAGAAGAAGAAGGCATGTCAAATTTCTCTAGCATAAGCCCTAGGTTCTTGCTTCCCTCCTCCATGTGACCTTCCACTAACCCTAAAATGCTCAAATTAGTGCCTGAATCCACTGTGAAACCTAAAACTATTATTTCAGTGAATTTCACCGCTGCAAGTTTAACTTTGCCTGTAATACTCTACTGGAAGGTGAAGCCGCAAACTGAATCCTTACATTTTACCATGGAAGGCCATAAATCCTCCAGCCATTTGTCTGATTCAACATTTTTGACATTTAGAGCCCTCCGAAGGATAACTATTCCGCTCCTGATGCATTCACGAACAACAGCTGGCACTTCGTCATTTAATAATGGCAATAAATGCCTAAGGGATTTGATTCTTTGCACGCCTGTTTCACCTCACCCTCAACCTTCTTGTTGTTTTGTAACACCTATTTCATTCATTCCACTCCTTCATTTGTAATATCTACCAAAATCTTCAAATTTTTCCAAATACATGCAAATGACTCAATATTTTTAAAAAAGGCAAAATGCTTACATTGATGAATGATGCCACTCTACGAAGCTTCTTGGCTTAACTAGTTAATATATAGTCTATATTTAAAATACACCGAAATGTATCCAGGCATTGAAATTTTTCAACTTTAATTTTTCCCTATATTAAAGGTGAATGATAAAAAAATTCAACACCTCGATGCATCTCGACGTATTTTAAATATAGACTATATATTAGCTAGAAGCAGTCACAAGGCACATAACACATTAAATAAATTAATTTGATTATGGTTGTAATTAGGGTTAGCATTCAAGGTTAAGATTTATATCATGGTTATGGTTTATATTATAGTTAAAGTTTATATTATTGTTAGGGTTAACATTAGGGTTAGGCTTTGGTTTAGATTTATTATTATGATTAGGGTTAGGGTTTAGTATTAAGCTCAAGTTTATAGTCATTGTTAGGGTTTAATATTGGTGTGATAATTATGTTAGGGTTAGGGTTAGGGTTAAGGTTTATGTTATGTCGACCTTATAGCTACGATTAGGCTTAGAGTTAGGATTATGTGTAGGGTTTAGAGTTTAGGGCTTTGGTTAGAATCATGGTCAATGTTAGGGTTTTATATAATGTTTAGGATTAGGGTTAGGGCTTGCACGAGGGTTAATATTAGGATTATGGTTAGGGTTAGTGTTTAGATTAGGTTTTAGTTAGGGTCCATATTAGGCTTTAGTTAGGGTTAGGATTAGAGTGAGGATCAGGGTAAAGTTTATTGTTTGGGTTCACATCATGGTTAGGTTTAGGGTCAATCTTAGGTTAGATAAGAAACTACATTTAGGGATATGGTATAGGCTATGGTTAGGATTAAAGTTAGGATTATGGTAAGGGTTTAAAGTTTAGGGTTATGGCTAGAATCAAGGTCAATTTTAGGGTTTATATAATGTTTAGGGTTAGGGTTAGGGATTCAATTTACATGAGGGTTAGGGTTAGAGATTGCATGAGGGTTATGGTTAGTATTATGGTTAGGTTTAGTGTTTATATTAGATTTTAGTTAGGATTTGGTTAGGATTAGGGTTAGAGTGAGGATGAAATCACATTTTATATTAGGTTTCACATCATGGTAGGGTTGAAATTATTATTAGGGTTAATATTGAAATTATATAGTCAAGGGTAAGGTAAGGATTTATATTTTGTTAGTATTATGGTTTGGGTTAGGGTTAGGGTCCAACTTAGGATTAATTAAATAAGATTAACTTTAGGGTTAAGGTTTTCTTTAAGTTTATGATTATGGTTACGACTATGGTTTAGGATTCAAATTTAGAGATAAGGATGAGATTATTATTAGGGCTTAGTATTATTTTTATGGTTTTGGTTAGATTTAAGGTTTATACCATGGTTAGGGTTGGGATTGGATACCTTTATTAGGGTTAGGGTTTAGCATTATGACTATCCATGTAGTTAGGATTAGGATTTTGATCACTATTTTAGAGTTTGCAAACTTACATTATGGTTAGGGTTAGATTTCAAGGTTAGGACTATGATCAGTATTAGGATTTAGGTTTTTTATTTAGATATGGTTAGGATTGGGATTTTGGTTATGGTTGGGGTTTGGATTATGGATAGGGTTAAGGTTTAGGGCTATAGTTAGAATTTTGATTAAGGTTAATATTAGGATTATAGTTACAGGTTGGGTTAGGATTATGATTAGGTTTTACATCATTGTTAGAGATAGAGTTAAGGTAGGGGTTGGTGTTAGGGTTAGTGTGATTTTTATTATTCACTTAATGGTTAGAGATATGGGTAGCTTTATAGTCATTATTTGGTTATGCTTAAGATAAGGGTTAAGAGTTATATATGATATTAAAGGTAGAATAAGAATTATGATAGGGATTAGCTAAGGATTACAATTAGTGTTATTTTTTGGGTTAGAATGATAACAAGGGTTATGTTATGAGTAGGGTTACATTATAAATTATAGTTATGTTATGATTAGGATTACAATAATAATTTTCATTAATGTTAGGATTAGGGTTTGAGATAGGATTGAGATTAGGAAAAGTGTTAGCTTTTGGACTATAATTATAATTATAATTAGTGTTTTGGTTTAGAAATGATTAAGGTTAGAGTTAAAATTATGGTTAGGGTTAGGGTTAGGGTTAGGGTAAGCATTTAAATCATAATTTATTTTGGGTTCATATTAGGGTACATGGCTAGGGATAAGGTTAGAGTGAGGGTTAGGTTTAGTGTTAGGGTTTAAATTGATGGTTAGAATTATGATTAGGTTTAGGATTATATATCTCTCTCTATCATTTTGTCAAATTTAGGGTTAATTTTGTATTTAGGATTATGGGAAGTGTAAATGTATATATTAGTTCAAATAAAATATTATTTCTTTAACACCGTTTACCATAATTGTTATGAATTCTATCATTATACTAAAAAATGTAGTGGGAAAATTCATACTTGCATCTATTATCATTTAGATGCCATTTTAATTGGATTCTAGTGTTATTTATGGTTATAATAGTAGAAAGATTATTATATATCTCATTTTTTCATGAATTTAAATTAATTGACTCAAATATTTCTTTGTTTATAAGGTAAATCTTCTTGTTTTGAAGAAGAAATAATTTTTTTTCTAGTCATTTTTTTATTGTTTGGGCTCTTACTAAATATTTTTCTTATCATATAAATATAAAAATATGTCCAATATATTTTGATTTATCTTTCGGAGTAGATGAGAAAAATAAACTCATATTCATTAAAAAATAAAGAAATGATGCTTCAAAAATATTATTCAATGTCATAATAGATTCATTTATTTTAATAATACTATTAGTTAATTACTCATATAATGTTTTGAAGTATGCATAACTTATTTTATTTAAATTTACAATAGTACTATTGAGTTGAATTGAATTTATAGACTAATTGTTAATGATTATATTTATATTTCTAAAATTAACTCCAATTTGATCAAAGACTCACTACATTGTTTCAAAGTTAATAAAATATTATCAACAATATTTTATTCTATTTTTGAATTTGCATTCAAATCAATTCAAAATCTTAAACTTTAAACTACATTCTATTTTTGATAAATTCAAATGAACCAACAATTAGTTTTAGAATAAATCAAAATCTAAAATCTAGATAATCCTATTATTTTTTAGATACATAAAATCTTTCTATGTTAGGATTTGGTTCAAGATAACTATATAGAAGATAATTCTTAAATAAAATAAATTAATATATCTATAAATAAAAATTAACATTAATGTTGTACACACTAAATAGTGCACTTCTCTAAGTCATTACTTCCAAGGGAATCCATGAATGAGAAACCTTGAAAAAGTGACCTAGAGCTCCCTAGACATGGAGTCACAAGATTGTTTGAATATTGCTCTTAGCTAGGGCTATTGAAGCATGCAACCTTGCTAGTAAACCACACAATAGGAGATTCAAAGGAGACAGGGGCAAGAATGCCAATATCCTCAAGAATCAAATGAAAATGCAATGCAATGCAAGCTATGCTATGAATGAAGATGCAAGCTAAGCTATGAAAGGAAAGTATTACAAACCCTTGCTAATTAAGCTATGTGAGCTAATCTCAAGCATAAAGGAAACTAAGCTAGATGCCATGAAAGCTATGATGCAAGAAATGAAACTAGAATGCAAAAATTATCTCCAAAAGGCTCCAAAGTCTCCAAGCAATCCTGCAGCATAAGGTTAGTATTCAAAAGATGGATCCAAGAATGAGAACAGAGTTATCCTTTTATAGGAAATGAGAAAGAATGGACCATGGAGATTAAGAGGCAAACAATTTAATCAAGGGTGGAGCTTGAAAGAGGAGCAATCCATGTGCACAAATATCCTCCAATGAGAAAATAAGAGTTGACTTTTGTGTCCATATGAGACAAAAAGTGCTTTTCTTCTTTTTATAAAATAGGAATAATGCTTTATTTGTGCAACTTAGGATAAGAGGAAAAGTGGGAGCTTTTATTTAATAAAAGGGGAGGAAATTCCTTTTAAATAAATAAAGAATTTAGGATAAAATGGTTAGCCCATGGAATAATAAAAAATGATAAAATAGGATTTGATCAAGGAAATTGATATAATTGAAAAATGCTGATTTTTAAAAATATTGATTTTTAAAAATACTGATTCAAGGATTTGATAAATTGTTGAATGGGGGCCCATAGTCTAGGCAATCATTTTAGGGTGCATAAATTTTCCCCTCTTTGACTAATGTGAGATCGATTTGGGATCACATATGGTCAAAGAATGGAATTGAAATGTGAGATTGATTTGGGATCACAAAACAACCCAAATGTGTGTTCGACGGATGGGAACACATCAGGACAAGCAAAAGCAAAAATTGACAAAGATAAGCTGAAAGACAAAACCAACACCTGTATAGCTAGGTGATAATCAAGTCTCAAATAAGAGATAAGAATCTCAAGCAAAGATGATTGATAAGCTGAATCAAGGACTAAAGCTGATAGGTACTGCCCCCTCATAATCGAAATTGAAATCAAGTAAAGGAGAACAAAAAATTGATAAACTTGATCAAGTCACTAGAAATCATAATTGAAGGTGAAGGATGATAGGATAACCATCAAGCAGTGAAGATATGCCCTAGTTTGACTGAGAAAGATATAGAATAAAAATGAAGTCAAACCTCAAAGAGACGAATTGAATGAAGAGGAATGAAAGAATAGGAGTTTGGAAGAGATGGGGATGAAGAAATGAAGATGCCCCAATAAAGATCGAAGGATCAGGCCTCAAATGGTCAGCCAACTACGCAGAAGAGGGTGAAAATTTTGAAATGCGATTTTGACTATCAAGATGAACTTGGATTTTGATTTTGATCTTGAAAAAAGATCCAGGATGTCAAAATTAGTTAGGTGTGCAATTTTTGCGCAATTTCAAGATGTTTTAAAAATTAGGTCAAAAAGTCAAAATGCTATAAAAGGGGTAAAAAAAGTCATTTTCAAAATCATTTATCTTTTAGTGATTTGAGAATCTTTAGAGCTTAGAGAGATAAAATGGCCTAGCAAGCAGCGATCCCGGTCCACAAGCATCGATTTGAGCGCCCCCGGTTGCACAACCGGCCCCCGCAGTATGGTGCCCTGGTATGTTTTCAAAAAAACTTTCTTTGTTGGTCATTTATGAGCTTTAATGTCAATTTAAAACACATTTTTAAAGTTTTTAAAACTTTTCAAATTTTCTTCAGATGAAAATTTATATGATACTTTCTAAGTATCGCACACTTTGAGGATCTTTATCATGCGATACTTCATGGGTCAAAATAGTGTCGCATCGATATTGAATCCAGTATCGCATGATATTGGATGAAATATTGTGCAATGCTATGTGAAGTATCGTAGGCAAAGATACCATCTCACTGCTAGTGAAGAAAGTATCGCATAGTATAGAAAAATAGCATGTTTTAATGTTTTTGAGAAAAATGACGTGGGTCCTGACAATGTTTTCTTTTAAGATGTTTTATACTAATTTTAGACATCCATCATGATATGTTCTGACATCTGGTTTGGGTTTAAGATGGCTTGCAAGAGCACTTTCTAGCACTGCTTGTTAGAGCACCTCAAGTGACTAGATTACGATGCATTTGGGATCTCGATGATCCAGGATGAGTGGACATGAGGGAGATGGGTTTTGGATACTTGCTATAGATGCCCCATATTTGGGTGGATCATGGGTTATTGATTGCGCTAGCTGAGAGATGGCATAGCGAGCACAACACCTTCTACTTGCCCATTGGAGAGGCTATGATTAGCCTCAAAAATGTCTATCAGATCCTATGAGTTCTGAGCCACAGAGATCCTGTAAATATAATCATGTTTATAGATAGTCATAGATGTAAAGTTTTCATATGATAAAAACTGACATGATTGTTTGTTGGCATAGGTGTACTATGATCAGGATCCGACTGAGGGTAGGCAGATCATGTAGGATATGTTTCAGGATGTTATGATTATTTATAGGCATCTAAGCTGGGATCAGTTAGTTGAGGAGTTTGGTAGGGATTTCTTGATGCCATGCATTGTTTGTTCAATTGTGGCACATGCCCTTATCACTGACATGAGTCAGAAGGTTTTTTCATTGGGCTTGGGGAGGTTAGTGGTGGATTTGATTAATCACCCATAGTGGATGGCATGGGGGCCAGCCATCCTTGCAGACATGTACCATGAGCTCCATGAGATAGTTTATTAGAAGAGCAGGACTTGGGCATGTGGAGCCATTCTCACTCAGATATGGGTGTGGGAGTATATTGCTATATGGGGGCCAACCATCCTTGCAGACATGTATCATGAGCTCCATGAGATAGTTTATTGAGAGAGCAAGACCTGGGCATGTGGAGTCATTCTCGCTCAGATATGGGTGTGGGAGCATATTGCTATAGTGTGACCATGAGTGTAGCCAAGGGAACGGAGATGCCCCTACATATATAGGTACATAGGGTTCATCTCTCATCCGCATAGCGGAGATGTCATGTATTACCGCTGGGTACTGGATGAGCTCACCTTATTCTAGTGGAGACCATACAGGGCATGAGAGTAGTGGGGAGACCAGGATGAGTTGGATTATATGTTATGCAATTGGCCACTGGTAGGTCAGCATTCAAATATTGTGGAGAGATTTGTGATCACATGTGTCTGGAGATAGTTCGAGCACCAATAGAGAGTGCCTACCAAGACTACCACATATGCTTAGGTTAGGGATGAGGAGGGCCAAGGTTGGTTGCTGATGTTGGATTACTAGCAGGAAATATAGGATATAGCTATGATATGCTAGGAGCCATGGGACTACCTCTCAAATATGATAGATGCAAGGGCTGATGCGGCCTATAGGGTAGCGTGGCAGAAGTTCCCGTTCCCTAGGTTCACTATACCTGATGCATAGTCGGCAACACAGGGGGATGATAGAGACGACGGGGACACAGGAGATGGAGGAGGGAGAGGGAGAGGGAGAGAGACTGGTCAGAGCTCTTGAGAAGGTGGCCGAAAATGGCCACCAGGATAGGGCTCTACAAATGAGGATGATGACAGGGTGAGGCCAGCTCACCACTAGGTGGATGTTAGGTAGGATCAACCTGTAGGAGGAGAGGACCTAAGAGCTAGGATTCAGGTCCTAGAGATAGAGATGCAGCAGCTGTGGATCACCATAGTGGTTAGAGACCAGCAGATGAAGGATCTAAGAGTAGAGATCGAGCGATGAGAGAGGGTCATACAAGTTGCTACTGCAGAGAGCTGGAGAGAGGTAGTGTGAGTTGCATATTATCATGGTCTCTATATATAGGCTATTCCATAGGGTTAGAGAGCATCGCCCTATTCTACTATAGCTAGGAGATTTGATATGGTGCCAGATATAGCACCACCTCCTCCACCACTAGCACCACATGATGGTGCCAGCGAGTCTTAGGTCTAGGCTAGATATATGTATAGAGACATATCCTGGGATTTTATCTAGATTTTTGTATCCCACATTGTATCATGACACATTTTTATATAATGAGATTACTAGATTGATGATATATCTTGTGTACTTGTCTCACTTGTGATGGATGTTTTAGTGTTTATATCGTCTTGTCATGTTGCTCAAAATGTATGATATATGTTCTCATATATAATCTCTCTCATAGATGTATGTTTAGTTCTCATGTTTATGATATAGACTCATGTTTCTGAAAATGATCTCTTTAGGATACATATGATGATAAGATTAACCCCTTTTGATGACAAGAAAAAGGACGTGATGTGAAAGACAAGGATCGAAAGACATGATCGAGAAAAGGAAAAGTGAGCACAGTTGACCGTTAGGTCCATGAAAGATGAAAGGAGAGCACTCTCCATATGCAAAATGCAAAACTAACTATCATGAACCTAAAAATGCAAGCTAAATTATGAAAAGTGGTTTACTTGCAAGGTCACAAAGCTTTTAGACTCTAATTTTCATCATCGAGCATTATTGGTAGCATTGCAAGATCATACAATGCACACTAGTATGACTATGTGAATCTGAATATGATCTATATTAGATAGGAATGTGAGAATCCCACCTAGGCATCAAAGACATATAGGTCAAGATGACTAGTGCAATGAGACTACCTAAGTTTGATATAGCAAGATTATACTCACATCGAGACACAAGGAAAGTCAAGATGGCTAGAAGTATGCACTTGTGAAGACAGTCAAGGATAATACCTTGTAGATCCCATTGTCAAATGGAACAAGCATAAATTCTAATGATAGTTAGGACCAACAAAATATACCCACAAGTAGAAAAAGAAATAAAACATGTCCTCATGCCCTCAGTCTTCTAGCTATGCATCATCGAAAACTTCTTAGGGAAAGAACACTCATCAAAGAAATCATCATAGACAACACACAAAGAAATAAAGTGAAACAAGTCTCAGTGAGTTGAGTGTTTAAGTGCGTGTGTGTAGTGTTAGGAATAAGGTGTCTCAACCTTGGATAATTCCTATTCTTATTATTTGTTTTGTAAAATGTATTTCTTGCAAATAATGTAATTAAGTGTGAGTTTACATGTCTAGTTGGCATGTTGATGTGTTGCTCCACTTGATGTGTCAGCATCTTGAATTGTGTGTAAGGAGATCATGGTTGGAACAGTTATGATGGATTACTATGACATGTAAGAGCTATGTCTAGAAGATTCAATGATAGGTGAAGACATGTGGCAACTAATAAAATTGAATACTGTACACTCTTCCCCAATCGTGGGGTGAAAAAAAAATTTGGGTTCCTATTTTCTCAGAGAATGGTAAAACCCTAATACGACTATCTTTGGAAGTTGCCCTAAAAAAGGAAGTGCATGATATAAGCATTTTTTAGGGTTGTGAAGATAGGAGAAGTTAGTGTATTTTAGGAACATTTTATGCTATCGTGATTTGTCTTCAAGAGTTGGAAAATCTTCTGAAAGAACTTGCATTGCAAGTGTATTGTAAACTGTAATAGTCTTGATTAATACACTATGCAGGTTTTGGAGTGCTAGGGTTTTTACCAAAAGGTTTCCCCAAGGTAAATCATTATTTCATTCTCTATTTTCTATATGCATGGTATATGGCTACAATATCATTGTTAAAGCAGTTAACGAATCTATAATTGTAAGGATTTAAAAGAATTTGCACAATACTTTCCTTTAGAGATTAGTGTAGGAAGCTGTTTCTGCACCTGAGTTTCCTTACATGTAGGTCATAGAGTCAAACTTTGAGTATCATGTTTGTGAGTGAGAAAATATCATATCATGCTAGACTATGAGTAGGATATCTGATAAGTGTTGAGAAACACTTGACGCTAGGGTAGTGTTGAAAAACACCATTTGTATGATGTCCTAAAGAACAATGCATCCTAGAGACCAAAGCTAACATAGTTATTTCCCCTAGACAAAGACAAAGACCAATTCCAAACCAAGGCAAAAAGGTCAAGGCATGATGGAGAAAGGCTAAGGGTCAAGGATGCATGCTAAAAGACAAGGGTGCAAAGGCCTCAAGTAGCGCCTGTTTCCAGGTTTTCACCAAGGCACTTTTTCTATTTTTTTGAATTTTTTGCATTTTTTTTTGTTTTTTTATTTTTTCAGGATCAATAAATATGTACAAAGGATGCCCCCAAATAGAATAGGCATCATGGATAGAAATTCTTGAGGTGTAAAACATTGATAGGATCAGGGAGCTGCTCCCCCTCGAGATCAAATAGTAAATAAGCACCTATACCTAAAGAAGCAGTAATAATGTATGGTCCAAGTCAATTGGGTTCGAATTTGCCCTTTTGGTCTCTATGTTGTTGGTTCTTAGCGTTTTCTCATAGGACAAGATCCCCCACTTGAAATTCTCTAGGGTGAACCTTTTTGTTGAATGCTTTGGACATACGCTTTTAGTAAACTCTCATGTGATCAAAAGATGCTTTTCATTTTTCATCTAGAAGTTCTAGTTCTTGTAGCCTCATGGCGCGGTAGTCTTCATTTGTCACTAAACATTTAAGGGAAACTCTAAGAGAAGGAATCTCCACCTCTAAAGATAACATTGCTTCAGCACCATAAGTGAGGGAAAAAGGAGTAGCCCATGTTGGACTAGGAATACTTGTTCTGTAGGCCCACAAGGCCAGATTTATCTGTAGATGCCAATCTCTACCATTCTTGTGAACTGTTCTATGGAGAATCTTAAGAATGGTCTTATTTGAAGCCTCTGCTTGTCCATTTCTTTACGGGAAGTAAATGGAGGACCAATGCTATTTTATCTTGAATTTCTTACAAAGATGTTTAAGGTCCTTGTTTTTAAACTGACCTCCATTATTAGTGATTATTTCAGAAGGCACTCCATACCAATAGATGATATGGTTCAAAATAAACAAAGAAACTATCTTGCCTGAGGCAACAGAAAGTGGGACAACTTCTACCCATTTGGTAAAGTAATCAGTAGCAGTGATAATGAATTTGTGTCCACCTGATGAGAAATAGAAGGAATAAGCTCCCTACCTGGAGCAAGTATCAAGTTACTATGTTTCTGACACTTTTCATAGGATTTATCAAAAGCTACTACATCTGTCTGCATGGTAGGCCAATAGTACCCAGCCCTAAGCAACCTTCAAGCCATGGCAAGAACATTAGAATTTCCTCCATAAATGCCCTTGTGAATGTCAACTAATGCTTTATTGGATTCATCCTTCTCTAAACACCTAAGAAGTGTCCCATCTAAACCCCTCCTATACAGATCACCAGAGATAAGGGTGTGGCGAGACGCATTTTAGATTAGGTTTCTTCATTCAGAATGATTGAAGGTTTCAGGAATAGTACCATCATAGAGGTATGAGTAAATGGCACCATAGCGGGATGCTTCATGGCCAATAAGCGTACAAACAACTTGGCTTTCTTGGGAGTAATAGATAGGGTAGCATAGCTCTTCCACCAAGAATTCAAATCTGGACTCATGTTGTTCTAGTTGAAGAAGTGAAGCCAATGTAGCCATAGCATCAACTGCTTTATTCTCTACTCTAGGGATTTGTTGAAATGTAACAAAGGTAAATTATCATCACAATGAATCAACCATTTTCTTGTAGGGTACCAATTTTTCATCTTTTGTTTGGTATTCTTCATTAACTTGGTTGACTATCAATTGTGAATCCCCATAGATATGCAGCTCTGTGATTCTCCACTCTATAGCCATTTTGAGTCCATTTGTCAAGGCTTCATACTCAATAATGTTATTTGTGCATGGGAACAATAGTTTGTAGGACTTAGGAATTGTGTACCCATGAGGAGAAACAAACAACACTCCTGCTCCTAAACCATTTTGCATGAAAGAGCCATCAAAAAACATCTTCCATGTTATTTTAGTCATGTACATTATGTGCTCATCTGAAAATTCAACTTGAACTGGTGCTTTGTCTTGTATTGGAAAATTAGCCAATTGGTTTGCAATGGCTTCTCCTTTTATAGCTTTGCACTCAATGTATTCTATGTCAAATTCTGATAAGATCATCATCCACTTAGCAAGTCTACCTATGAGAGTAGCCTTACCAAGCAACTATTTGAGAGGATCAATTTTTACAATGAGGTGTATTGTATGTGCAAGCATGTAATGTCGCAACTTTTGGGAAGCAAACACCACTGCTAGGCAAGATTTTTCAATACTAGTGTAGTTGACCTCATATGACATGAGAGTACGGCTGATGTAATAGATAGCTCTTTCTTTTCCAGTATCATCAAGTTGAGCCAATAATGCCCCCAGGAAAGATTCTGTTGCTGACACATACAATATGTGTGGTTTTCCTAGGATAAGAGGCATTAATATTAGAGGATTGGCCAAGTATTGCTTGATTTGGTCCATGCTTTGCTGACAATCTTCATTCCAGACACATTTAACCCCTTTGTGTAAAGTCTTGTTAAAGGGTTGGGCTCTATCAGCCAGTTGTGAAATAAACCTCCTTATAGATTGAAGGCATCCTTGAAGACTCCTCATTTGACTAATGTTTTGGGAGGTGACATATCCATTATTGCTTGAACTTTTTCTAGGTCCACCTCTATTCCTTTAACTAAAATGATAAATCCTAGGAGTTTTCTAGAGGTGACTCCAAATGCACACTTTTTGGGATTTAATTTCAATTGAAACTATTCCATACGATCTAGAATTACTTCCAAATCACCTAGGTGGGTATCCCTTTTTTTAGATTTTGCCAAGGTGTCATCCACATAATCTTCCATATTCTTATGCATCATGTCATGGAAGATAGTAGTCATAGCTCTTTGGTAAGTAGCTCCTGCATTTTTTAGTCCAAATGGCATGACATTCTAGCAATAGGTTCCCCATGCACAAGTGAATGCAGTCATTTCCTAGTCTTTAGGAGCTATTTTGATTTGATTATACCCAGAAAAACCATCCATCAAATAATAGATCTCATAGCCCATGGTCATGTCCACTATCATGTCTATGTTTGGGAGTGGAAAATCATCCTTTGGGCATGCTTTATTAAGATCTCTAAAATCTGTGCAGACGCGAATGGACTTGTCATATTTTGAAACTGGTATAATATTGGATATCCATTCGGCATAATCAATGGCTCTTATAAATCCCACATTGAGGAGTTTTTCTAATTCAGCTTTGACAAGAAGAGCTATGTGAGGATGCATTTTCCTCAATTTCTATTTTACTGGTTTGATACCTGGAGCTATGGACAAGTGATGCATAATGAGATTAGTGTCCAATCCTGGCATGTCTGAATAAGTCCAAGAAAAATTAAATTTCTTTCTCTATAGGAACTTGGTATTGTATGCACCCTAAAATGGTCACCTAGACTTTGGGTCCCCATTCAGCAATCTATCAAATCCCTAAATCAATATTTTCAAAAATTAGCATTTTATCAATTATATCAATTTCCTTGATCAAATCCTATTTTTATCATTTTTCAATTATTTTCCTTGGGCTAACCATCTTATCCTAAGTCTTTATTTAATTAAAAGAAATATTTCCTCACCTTTTATTAAATAAAAAGTCCCCACTTTTCTGCTTATCCTAAGTTGCACAAATAAATCATTATTCTTATAAAAAGAAGAAAAGTACTTTTTGTCTCATATGGACACAAAAGTCAACTCTTATTTTATCATTGGAGGATATTTGTGCACATGGATTGCCGCTCTTTTATGCTCCACCCTTGATTAAATCTTTTGCCTCTTAATCTCCATCATTCATTGATTTTCATTTCCTATAAAAGAAGAGCTCGCTTCTTCATTTTCATAAGCATCTTTTGAATACTAATGTTATGTTGTAGGTTTTCTAGGTGACTTTGGAGCTTTTGAAGATTTGGAGCATTCTTAGTTGCATTATCATGGCATTCATAGCTTCATATTTAGCTTAGTTTCCTTTATGCTTTAGATTAATTCATCTAGCTTAATTAGGAGGCTTTGTAATACTTTCACTTCATTTCATAGCTTAGCTTGCATAGTTTGCATCTTCATTTCTAGTATAGCATTGCATTGCATTTCATTTTGATTCTTGAGGATATTGGCATTCTTGTCCTTATCTTCCTTGAATCTCCCACTGTGTGGTTGACTAGCAAGGTCATAAGCTTTATAGCTTTAGCTGAGAGCAATGTTAAAATCCTTGCAACTCCATTCATAGGGATCTCTAGGTCACTTTCTAAGGTTTCCCATTCATGGATTCCCTTGGATGTAATGACTTAGAGAAGTGCACTATTTAGTGTGTACATTTTTTAAAAACACAGTTTGGGGGTGTTGAAAAACACCATTTCCAAGATGTCTTAAAGACCAATGCCCTCAAGTCTACCGACCTAGATCATCCAGATCTTGAACATACCGTAACCTAGTAACCTTCGATGCTCTGATCAATAGTGCTAGAAAGAACTCCTGCAAGCCATCAATCCAAGCTAGGTGTTAGAACATATCATGATGGATGTCTAAAATCATTACAAGGTATCTTAAGAATGCAAAACATTGTCAGGACCCATGTCATTTTGCTCAAAAATATTACATGTTATTTTTATATACTGTACAATACTATTTTTTGACTAAGTATCATGCGATACTTTGCCCAATAGTAGTACGATGATATATGTTCTGCGATACTTCGCATAGTATCATATGATATTTCATCCAATATCGTGCGATACTAGATTCAATATTAGTGCGACATTATATTGACCCACAAAATATCACACGATAGTCACCCTCAAAGGGTGCGATACTTCTAAAGTATCGCACGACTTTTCATACAAGAAAAAATTTGAAAATTTTTAAATCATTAAAAACATGTTTTAAATGTATTAAATGCTCATAATGACTCAAAAAGGGCAAGTTTTTCTGAAAACATACTGGGGCACTATACTGTGGAGGCCGGTTGTGCAACTAGGCACGCTCAAATCAATGCTTGTGAACCAGGACTGCTGCTTGCTAGACCATTTTCTCTCTCTAAGCTCTCAAAATTCTCAAATCACAATAAGACAAATGATTTTGAAAATGACTTTTTTACCCCTTTTATAGCATTTTGACTTTTTGACCTAATTTTCAAAACACCTTGGAATTGCGTGAAAATTGCACCTCTGGCTAATTTTGAAGTCCTAGATCTATTTTCAAACTTGAAATTGAAATCCGAGTTAATCCTGATAGTCAAAATCACATTTCAATTTTTTTCCCCTTCTTCTGCGCAGTTGGCTAACCATTTAAGGCCTGATTCTTCGATCTTCGCTAGGGCATCTTGATTTCTTCATCCCCATCTCTTTCACACTTCTAGTCTTTCATTCACTTTCATTTGATTCATCTCTTTAAGGTTTGATTTCATTTTTATTCTAAATCTTTCTCAGTCAAACCTAGTGAAACTGGGGCATGTCTTCACTGCTTAATGGTTATTCTATCATCCTTCATCTTCGATTGTGATTTCTAGTGATTTGATCATCTTTATCAATTTACTATTTCTCCTCTACCTAATTTTGATTTCAATTCCAAGGGGGTAGTACCTATCAACTTCAATCTTTGATTCAGCTTTATCATTCAGCTCAACTTGAGATTTTTATTTTGAGACTTGATTATCACTTAACAGCAATAGTGTTGGTCTTGTCTTTTGATTCTTATCTCTTATTTTTAGACTTTATTATCACTTAATAGCAATGGTGTTGGTCTTGTCTTTCAACTTATCTTTGTCCTGATGTGTTCCCATCCATCGAACACACATCTAGTTTGTTTTGTGATCCCAAATCGATCTCACATTTCAATTTCATTCTTTGACTGCATGTGATCCCAAATCGATCTCACATTAGTCAAAGAGGGGCAAATGTATGCACCCTAAAATGGTCACCTAGACTTTGGGTCCCCATTCAACAATCTATCAAATCCTTGAATCAATATTTTCAAAAATTAGCATTTATCAATTCTATCAATTTCCTTGATCAAATCCTCTTTTTATCATTTTTCAATTATTTTCCTTGGGATAACAATCTTATCCTAAGTCTTTATTTAATTAAAAGTAATATTTCCTCACCTTTTATTAAATAAAAAGTCCCCACTTTTCTGCTTATCCTAAGTTGCACAAATAAAGCATTATTCTTATAAAAAGAAGAAAAGTACTTTTTGTCTCATATGGACACAAAAGTCAACTCTTATTTTATCATTGGATGATATTTGTGCACATGGATTGCTCCTTTTTTATGGTCCACCCTTGATTAAATCTTTTTCCTCTAAATCTCCATCGTCCATTGATTTTCATTTCCTATAAAAGAAGAGCTCTCTTCTTCATTTTCATAAGCATCTTTTGAATACTAATGTTATGCTGTAGGTTTTCTAGGTGACTTTGGAGCTTTTGAAGATTTGGAGCATTCTTAGTTGCATTATCATGGCATTCATAGCTTCATATTTAGCTTAGTTTCCTTTATGCTTTAGATTAATTCATCTAGCTTAATTAGGAGGCTTTGTAATACTTTCACTTCATTTCATAGCTTAGCTTGCATAGCTTGCATCTTCATTTCTAGTATAGCATTTCATTGCATTTCATTTTGATTCTTGAGGATATTGGCATTCTTGCCCTTGTCTTCCTTGAATCTCCCATTGTGTGGTTGACTAGCAAGGTCATAAGCTTTATAGCTCTAGCTGAGAGCAATCTTAGAATCCTTGCAACTCCATTCATAGGGAGCTCTAGGTCACTTTCTAAGGTTTCCCATTCATGGATTCCCTTGGATGTAATAACTTAGAGAAGTGCACTATTTAGTGTGTACAATTATATGCTTCTTTTTCTTGTATTGATAGAGACTGAGATAAATGCACAATTTGTGGAGCCTCCTCTATATTCAAATTGACTGGCTATGTAGGCTCAATAAGTACTAAAGATCTGTCCTAAAAGTAACTTGGGAGATGATCAAGTACCTCATCCTTAGGTGCCTGAGAGAGGTTTTCACCCTTGGATACATCCTTTATTTTTACTTTTTTAGGTTCTGACACTGCCACATAGTGGTTTTTGCCATCAGAACTCTTATTCTTTTTTTCTTTTCTTTTCATTTTGTGACTAAGGTACTTGATATCTAGTTCTATCATGCTTGTGGTTGGTTCACTGGTGGAAGAGACTACAGGTTCAAGAGCATTTAGGTAACATGCTATCTCATAGTCATTTTGAAAAGTTAGGAGCTAAGGTTCTTGATAGCGCTGAGACCAATCAATTAAGTGAGGTTTGGCAAGGGGTAAGTCAATGACTGGTTTGATATTGTGTATGTGAATGGTATCATCTCTGGTGATTGTGAAGTTAGGATTTATCAAGTATCCCTCTAAGGTACCCAAATTAGGACTTATCCTACCAAGCGAAGCATTGTCCACTAAAGCAAATCATGGATTCAAATCCTCTAATCCTACACTAGACTCGTTAGCTACCTCAGGTTGGGAACTATATGTATGGACAATGTCAACATTCATGTCAATTGTAGAACAATTAGAAAGAGTCTCTCACTCATACTCATGTGAGTCTGTATCTGAATCCCAGCTGGGATATTTACACCAAGCATGTTTTTTAGGCCTTGAGGTAGAGGCTTTGATGTCACCAAGAGTAACACCTTCTTGAATGCCATTTATGTATTGATGTTCTTGAATAGGATCCTCAACATGATCTTCAAAAGTGGATTGTTCTTGTTCTAGGTCTAAAATTGTTGAATTGATAACTGGAGCATCTAGATCTCCCCAAAGGAGATTGGTGGAAGGGACCAAATATTCACACCTATCTTGTTGATTTTGCAAATTGGTAATGTAGTTGGGTTCATCATCACTATCTATCGCAGCAAGGATAGGAGTAGTTTTCTTATTCTAACTTTCAAAACCTAGGCCAACTGTTGTCTTAGATCTACATCCAAAGAGAGCATGATTGAGTGGTTCAGCCTTAGCATCTAATCTGTGACTAAGAGTACCATGACCTGGGTAGCCCATATTTTTTACCAAAGTGTATCCTCTCCCATAAGCTTTAGGAGATGGGGAGAAATTTTCATTCTGCTTGTATTTTTCCTCCTTGTAAATCCAATCTCTAACAACAACCTCTTCTTTTTCATCTTGTATAGGCACTGATGACTCTACAAATGTACCAAATAGAGTCATTGCTGAAGATGAGGGACACATCTCTTGTGAAGGATTACCATAGGACCTAGGTGAAACTGGCATTTTTGTGAAGGATTCAATTTGATAACCCCCCATACCAAGGTCTATGGCCTTAAACTTATCCTAACATTGTGCTAAAGTGGCATCAAAATCCTTAGCTTCTCTATTGAGAGGAACATGAGTCCTTGCCGAAATTGCATTAACAGATAATGTGCTATCCCTAGGTATACAAACTTCTACTACATTATAGGGGAACTTGACACATTGGTGGTAGGTGGATGACACTGCTTGCATGTCATGGATCCACGGTCTACCAAGCAGGATATTATAGGCTAAAGGACTAGCATCAACAATTTGGAACAAAATGTCCTTTTCAATAGGGCCAATCCTGATAGAAAGGATGGCCAAGCCTTTGGAGCTTCTCTCTACCTCATCATACGCTTTGATGGTTATTTTCTTACAAGTATCAATGACTTTCTCTGAGTAACCCAGTATTTTCAACAAACTCAAGGAACAAATATTGAGCCCAACACCTCCATCAATCAACACACACCTGACATGGGTCTTGTGAATCATGACTTCAATATGAAGGGAAAGATTATGCATATGGATCAAGGCTTTGTCATCTTCTTTTGAGAATGTGAGGTAGTGAGGACTGGCAAGGTGGTTAACCATATTTTGGAATTGGTCAACGTCTATGTTGTTAGGAACATTGGTTGTACACAAAGCATCCCCAAGGACATGCTTATGTCTTGGAGACAACTCTAGGAGTTCAAAAATTGAGATTTGAGCTGGTGTTCTTTGTAACTGGTCAACAAGATTATAGCTCATTTCAAGATTGACTGCTGACTTGGTGGTGACATTCTTGGATGTCACTTGTTTGGGTTTGCTAGAGTGGTTGGAATTAGGACCTCTAATAACCACATGACCTTGACTTTGGTCTCTGGTGACAGTGTTAAGAGCTTGGGATGACCTTTGAGATTGAGGACCCCTAAGCACCACCACGGGTTCTTCATCAAATATAGGAGGAGAGTCCACATCATGACTATAAGAATCTTTGTTTTGCATCATGTTGACATTTTCCTCAATAATCTCAAGCATATTAACCATATTTTCTACACCTGTGTAGTTATAGTTGATTTCATCTTTTCCATTCTTGGGTTTAGAGGTTTCCCCCTTTTCATATTTGGGAAAAGACTCCTTGAATGCCTTGTGGTCTGTATTTTTATTCAGCCCATCAATCTGAAGTTTGCCACTTTCAATAAGATCTTGAATGAGGTGTTTAAGTTTCCAACAATGTTCAATGTCATGTCCAATGCCATTGTGGTATTTGTAGAAAGCTTTTTAATTCCACCAATGTGGCTTAACATCAAGTATGTGGAAGTTTTTTGGATCTTGTGGTTGCACAAGATTATTAGCAATAAGGGTCTTGAAAACATCCTCATATGAGTCAGCCAGTTTAGAAAACTGTCTCAACTTTTTCTTGGGCTTGTCTTGATACTTAGGTTTATTCTCTTGTTGGTTGGAGGATGTATTGAGCTTCATAGCCTGGACTGCACTAGAAAAATGTAAGACTCCTTGATCCTTGGGTTGGGGAGAGTCTACAACTCCATCATCGACTACTTGTTTATTCTTATCCCAGTGTGAGTGCTTGCCTTTGTCCTTATTAGCATTGTTAGGATTTTGACCATTGTTGGTATTGCTATGTTTGGTTAAAATGCCTTGTTCTTTTAGGACATCCTCAATTTGACATGCTGTCTCAATCATAGTATCAAAGGAATCAAAGACCATTTTTTGAACCTCATAATGCATTTCAGGCACCAAATTACTAACAATGATGTCAATCCTTTCATGCTCAGGAATAGTCCTAGAATAGTGGGAACACAATCGTCTCCACCTTTGCAAAAATGTAACAAAGGATTCCCCTTGGTTTTGTTTCAAATTGCATAAGTCCAACATAGTGACTGATCTTGATAATTTGTATGCAAAATGTTGAACGAATCTATGGACAAGTTCTTTGAAAGTTTTGACGGGAGGAGTTATGTTTGTAAACCACTCCATGGCTTGGCCCTTGAGGCTCCTTGGAAATAATCTCATAAGGTAAGATTCATCTTTGTAGAACTCAAAACTCATGATATAAAATTGATGCACATGATCATGTGGGTCACCATTTCCATCATACTTGTCGTATTGTGGAATTTCAATTTTCCTAGGAAAATTCATCATAGTCACACTTTTGTCAAAAGGATTGGCACAAATAGAATCAAGTGAAAAGGAACTTTTAGGTGCGAACACCTTTTCCATCATTCGTTTGAGTTTCTTGATTTCCTCTTCTTGAGAGGGTCCTTGTTTCTTGATCCTCCTATCCACATCAAAGTTGTAAGGGACCCTAGCACCCTTGTTAATCAAACTCTCTAGGAACCTATCTTTATTTTGATCAAGGTACTTTTCCACATATTGTTGGAATAGTGGCTCTTGTTGCATTCTCATAAAGTCTTGATCATCAAAACTTGAGCTACTTCCTCCATGTTGAGAGCCATGATGAGCTTGTTGGGAGGGTTTTCTTGAGTTCCTAGGAGGTGTTCCTCTCCTATGTTGTGAAATCCTTCTTCCTCTAGGACTAGGAGATCTTGAAGGGGTCCTTGACCACCTTCTACTTCTTGGGGTTCTTGAGGGAGTAGAGGGTGGAGAGTTGTTTCCACTGTTGGTACCCCTCTTGTTAAATTGGTCATTGAGTTGTTGGGCTAGAAGCCTATCTTGTTCCTATTGGAATGCTTTTCTTCTTAATTCCAACAAGGCTTGTTGTTCTTCTTCTAGGTGTCTAAACCTTTCTTCTTTAGTGGCTTGTTCATCCAAAAAGGCTTTCTTTTCACGCTCAATTCTTTTAAGCCTTTCATTAGCATATCTTGAGGTTGTTTTGAGTAGAGAGTTGGACCTTGAGTGTCTGAACAAGTCATTAGTGAATGCGGCATTCAAATGAGCATCACCAGATTCATTGTTTTGGTTTTCATGTTGTGACCGTGCATCTTGGTGAGCTTGCCCATAATTTCTTTGAGCTCTTTGATGGGCATCTAAATATCTTAAGTTAATAGGGGGTGATTTAGGTTGATTATCATCACCAAACAACATGTTATCCCTATGTCTTTGGAAAATGTCATCAAGAGTTTGATCCATTGCTTCTCTTTGTTTCCTAGTCAAAGTGTAGCTCATGTCCATATTTTATTGAGAGGATGGTAAAGAGGTATTCAGCTCACTAGGATTTCTCTTTGGGTCAAACCAAGCCTTAGACTCACTCCTAGGTGATTAATCAAAGATGGGTTTCTTCCCCTTTTTCTTTTGACGAGTTTGGAATAAGGGTAATTGTTCAAAGACAACTCGAGATTGTTTTCCTTGATTAACTTGGTACCTTGTCATAACCGACATGAAAGAAAAAGACCCTTGGTGATAAGATGACCTTATGAAACGTCAATACCAAACAAGGATAGTGAAAGTGTTCAATTGTCCAAAAAGAGATGGTAAGATAGAAAGATGAAAAAGGTGTAAAGCATTCCTACCACAGAGGTGTATAATAAAAGGATGAGTATCCTAACACGTATGGCCCAAGAAAATGGATTTAACCAAATATATAATTGAAATTGAATTTTGATGGAAGTGAATTGGACAAAAGAGTACTAAAAATCTCCAAGCATGTTACCAAAGAATCTAAAGGTGTACTTTTTTAACAAGGATAATTTCTAACTTATCGATGTCAAGCAAGACTACTTTGTAAAATCAGATAACACTAATTCAAGGGGTCTAGAATCAGGAACCCAAGGTACAAACAAGTTTCCAATAGTAGAGTAGGTCACTTACTAAAATCTGGTCCACTAAGGAAAGACTAAAAATTGCATAAACTAGACAAGCAGCAAAAAAGACTCTGTGCAACAGTTTCCAAGCAAACAGTGCGATAATTTCCAAGCAGGTGATATTTTGTAGTAAGTAGGGTGACAGTTTCCAGGCAGCCTGTGTGATCATTTCCAGGAAAGCAATGCGATAGTCTTCTAGTGATGAACTATCACACAATAATTCTCAGTATAGTGTGCGATATAGTTTTAGGATCGTACGTCTCTTGACCAGTGAGTGCTAAAAATCCCAATTTTAAGGGCAGTTTGTTCAAAATTTTAGTTTGAAGGTTGGATTTTTTAGTTTCAAGCACAGTGACAATAGTAAATAGACAAGTTTACAAATAGCAGGTGATCAAACATGTCATAAAACACTTGCACAAGGGCAAAAGAAACCTTGCCAAGACAAGCAATTGTGATATCAAAGCAATAAAATCCTATGAATGCTCCCATGATGTTTGATGTTTGAGAACGTTTACATGGGTAGATCACAGTGAGAACACTTCAAGCACTTACTAGCCTAAAAAGACAATGGCTCAATACTTAACAACTTGGCCCACACTTGATGTCCCATTGCCTCACACAAAGTGGTTACCCATAATATATATTGGCATTGTTGTGGAAGTGTCAATGACACAACCAAAGGAACACAGATGGTGAGTAATCTTGGGGCAATCTGGGTTATTCCACTTGGATCAATCCTTGCACCAAGAAGCTATGTGACAAAAATAGGGTAGCTTCTATCTATGGTTCTTAATAAGGGCTTCTATTCATAATACCTCTCTTGCTCCCCAAACGAACTCCTTACCTTGCGGCAAGTAACAGACCTCACGACCATAAGAGTACCTTAAGCATTCTTCCTCAACATTTTCCTCATAGTCACAATCCCACAAGTACTCACATTAAGCAAAGACAAGTACTACGTCTACCGAGATTTTGTGTCCTTGATAGCCTTGAGTTTATAGTGGGTCAAAATAGCTAGCAAAAAGCTTGTCCTCACTTGGGTCATTCCTCTTGATTTCTCAAGAGTAGGCCTGCTAAAGTATTCTAAAAGCTAAACAAAGAGTGGATCTACCTTTGAGTGTCAGGATTTCTATTTCACCTCAAGGGTGAAGAGTATAATCTCCTAGCTCAAAAATATCTCCCAAACACATCAAGAAAAGGTTCAATTACCCTCTTGCTTTCAATTACCCATGGTGGGTGCCAAAAATGTACACACTAAATAGTGCACTTCTCTAAGTCATTAATTCCAAGGGAATCCATGAATGGGAAACCTTGAGAAAGTGACCTAGAGCTCCCTAGGCATGGAGTCACAAGATTGTTTGAATATTGCTCTTAGCTAGAGCTATTGAAGCATGCAACCTTGCTAGTAAACCACACAATGGGAGATTCAAAGGAGACAAGGGCAAGAATGCCAATATCCTCAAGCATCAAATGAAAATGCAATGCAATGCAAGCTATGCTATGAATGAAGATGCAAGCTAAGCTATGAAAGGAAAGTATTACAAACCCTTGCTAATTAAGCTATGTGAGCTAATCTAGAACATAAAGGAAACTAAGCTAGATGCCATGAAAGCTATGATGCAATAAATGAAACTAGAATGCAAGAATGATCTCCAAAAGGCTCCAAAGTCTCCAAGAAATCCTGCAGCATAAGGTTAGTATTCAAAAGATGGATCCAAGAATGAGAAGAGAGCTCTCCTTTTATAGGAAATGAGAAAGAATGGACCATGGAGATTAAGAGGCAAAAGATTGAATCAAGGGTGGAGCTTAAAAGAGGAGCAATCCATGTGCACAAATATCCTCCAATGAGAAAATAAGAGTTTAATTTTGTGTCCATAAGAGACAAAAAGTTCTTTTCTTGTTTTTATAAAATAGGAATAATGCTTTATTTGTGCAACTTAGGATAAGAGAAAAAGTGGGGGCTTTTATTTAATAAAAGGGGAGGAAATTCCTTTTTAAATAAATAAAGACTTTAGGATAAAATGGTTAGCCCATGGAATAATTGAAAATGATAAAATAGGATTTGATCAAGAAAATTGATATAATTGAAAAATGATGATTTTTAAAAATACTGATTCAGGGATTTGATAAATTGCTAAATGGGGGCCCATAGTCTAGGTGACCATTTTAGGGTGCCTACAAATGTCATTTAATATTTTTTACTAAGAATTAATTTTAAAACATTTAAAAACAAAGAACTAAAATATTCAAACAACCAACATTTAATTTATGTAAATGTTTAACATAGTAGCCTATAAAATTACAGAAAAAAATAACAACCCCTCGTATCCTCCCCCATTCAAAATTTCTTCATTTTCTGTTGTCAGCAAGCTGAGTTTTCATTTCTCATTACTTCATGAGTTTAATAACTATGAATATGCTTGGAAATATGAAATTCATTACTAAGAACACTAAGAGAAGAGCATAAGTTAACATCTATATTGAAATTACCATTCATTGAGTTTTACAAATTAAAAGCTTAACAAAAATCATTTAGAGAATCAATAACCACTAATTTTGAAAAAAAGAAAGTTAGTAATTACATCTATTGTGTAACTCTATTAACTATAGATAATAGACACAGACAAACCAAAAAAAATTGTTAAAATCTGATTTACCTTTCAAAAACTTGAAATATATAATGGTACTCTTCCAATTTGTTCCAAATATCTACAAAAAAATATTTTGAAATGAAAACAATGCATACCTAGTCACCAACCAATCTGGAATTTGGCCTTCAATTTCAAGTTTTCCCTCCCAACGCTCTTGTTTTATGCTCTCCCACACCGGATGTTTTGGATATTTCACACCCTTTACTATGTCTATTGACAAAGATGCCATTGTGGTTGCAATTTTCATGAACTGTCTTTTCCGCTTGATAAAATTAGTAGAGCAATTGTAATGTCAAATTGACAAATTAAGATAGAATCTCCAAACCACTAGGCAAACACAACTGATAAGTATATATTTTATAGTTTTATCTGCCTATGCGGTGGGAATGAGTGTTTATAAAAATGGAAAGTTTTTACCAGATATTGTAGTTGCCACTAGTGGTGGAAATGTATGCAAAAAATGAATATTGACAATGATTTTCTTCTAATAAAAGTTTTATTGATGAGATATTAACATTCGAAGAAAAGTAAAAAGCATCTCATTGAAGTTTCAAACTTTATCAAGAATAAAAAATGGTGGACCCTCCTAAAAATTATTTGGATGAAATTTAAGGCATTGAACAAATTGAAACTTGACTTCATCAAAACATCGAAATTGAAAAGAAGTGATGACACTTGCAAAATGAAGAAATTTTAGATTACAATTTTTCTAAGGTGGAAACCTTAAAAATATATATAAGAAATAAGAGCGCCGCCATTAGAGATTAATCATTTTTTGAATCTATAAGAAATAACATCTACAAGTGACTTGTGTGAAAGAGTTTTGAATTTACCAGTTATGATATTTTTAGGGTTGGGTGTAGCTGAAGCCATAGCTTGATTCAATCTTTGATGTTTGTTTAGTCGGTCACTTCCTCTATAGTTTTGAAACCAGTAAAATACATTTTTTGCTTGTATTTCTCCATATTTTGTGAGAGAATCAACAATATGATGATGGAGTGCAATTGTCATTGTTATATAAGATCAGAGCTCACCAGGTTAAAAAGGCCCAAGCAGAGCACCATGAGATCGACATTGATCCATCAGACCAGGATTCTATTGATGAAGCTAAAGAAAATGATAGAATCAAAATTGAAGCACTTGGTAAAATGACGATGTACTTCCACATAATGGGGATGAGAAAGACGGAGCTTATGAGAAGCGTAAGAAATACTAATGAACCATTATTTATTACCACGTATTCATTTGCCATGTATTCCTTACCGCTGCGACCATTGTTGGGTATCTTTATTACCCCCACTGTTGCTATTTTAAGCCAGTCCAATAGAATATGAAAAGTTATTTATTCTTACAATGTTTTTTATCGATGACTTGCTATAGTAAGAATTGATGGGGTTGTAGGGTTTACGCCTCTCAACGTAATAATATAAAATTAGAAAATAATTATTTAAATTAATAATATATACAAAAATATCAAATTAATTAAGCATGTTTCTAATTTTATATGCTCTATTTTAAAAGTTTCTAAATTAATTTAAATATATAATAAATAAGATAAAGATAAGGCAAATCTCAGGAGGTGAGCCCACTAAAGATCTACAATGTTCATTTGTAAAGCAATAAATGGATTTAAGAAATAGGTTTTAGGAGTTTGATTCACTAAAAGGTGAAGAGCATATCCCTATCTATTCTTGCCTCCCAAGCACAATTAACAATGTTCAATTTTCCAAACTCACTCCTCCACAAACATGGGGTTTTTGAATTAAGTGCTTGATTTATCCTTTATGCTGGTTTAATTACTAGATTTTGACAAAAATCACAATGCCACAATTTAAGCAAAAATTGACCAAGTTTAGGCTTACCTGATTTGAAGCTAGCAAAGGCTAGGGGAATTTTTAATTGATTTTTCCATTATTTTGACTCACCTAGTGGTGATCGTTCCCTCTTCTTTGCCTCCTCTTCGAAAAGTTAGTCAACACAAATAAGAAAAATGAAGAAAACAAGAAGAAATTGAAATCCAACCCTTATTTTTCAAATTTGACAAAAAATGATTAAGGCATGTAAATCCAATTTAAGGAAACAAATTTCAATTTGTAAGCTTCTACAACTTGCAAATATCATTCGTATACCTTACTTTCTTGTTGTGAATTCTCCAAAATGAGTTTAATATTTGCTATATTCTCCTTTTTGATTCATTTACTTAAATATTTATCCTCACTGTTGTATTTTCTCTCCGCATTTTTTGCCTTTTTATGACCCATCATCCTAAAACCACAAGAAATTCATTTCCTGACTGTCAGATTTTACAAATTTGTATTTTAGTCAAAATTAAGTGCTGCAAAACTAATTAAATGCAATGTTAAAGATATTGAAAGCACTATAGAAAAAATTAAAAGCACTAAAACATAAATTAAAAGCACTATTTTAATAAGCAAATGCGCTTAAAGAAAACATTAAAAGCACAATAGAATCCTTCAAATGCACTCCAAAATTAGGGTATACACGCCAAAAGAGATGTAGACAGGATATTCGAGAGATTAAATGCATTATTTGGCTGTGTAAAGGTGCAAGACTTTGCCATAGATGGGTGAACCCACAATAGTGGGTTACACTTTTTTGTCTGAACAGACATTAAACTCTACATTTTGAAAAAAAACTTTCAGATTCAGATGCATATTGTCATTAAACCGTTTGAAATTAGAAGATGAAGTAAATTAGAGTCTTTTAGGATTTTCTGTCTAGATTCTAAATATATTTTTAATTTTATTTTTAAATTTATTTGTATGGTTTTTTCTTTCTCCCACGAAAACTGGTATGTTGCTGAAATGTCATTTTTAAAAAGTTACATTGTTTTCATATAGCATAACTTTTTTTTCTAAAATAGATATCAATGTGCTTCTTTCAAATTTAGTTTTTTAACATCCATACGGAGGGCATGCAATTGGTTTGACAAAATTATCATGATTATTTCATATTTTATTAATGTTTGAAGTTGACTAAACCATAATTTTGACATACCTTGACTACATAGCTTATAACTTGTCGTGTATTTGTCCAATTTCATTTTATTTTTTTGGATAGAAAGAGAGCTTCAATAACTAGGGCATAGATATTTTTTAGAATTTTTTTTCTCCCATTTACTATTTTTCCATAAGAGTCAAACATAGAGGTAGACATATGGTGGAATATCTATGTTTAGTAAAACTAAAAATACAAAGTCGTAATTAAATTAATATATATTAACATTATAATCATTGGAAAGATTTTTCTCATTAGTAACTTACTGCATAGATAGGTTTGAGAAATGGATTCATTTTATCTACCAAAACATAAAGTCAAAGTGATTTCTTGTCAGCATTTTAATAGGTGCGAAGGAGACTCCATTGTAGGTATGAATGAGGAGTATAGATGTTATATCAATTTTATTATTATTATCTAGGAGGCTTTAAGATAACCATTTGTAATTAATTATTTCAAATGGAACCTATCGAGGCTTAAATTATTATATTTTATTAAAAATGTGTTATTTCAACAAAAATCAACATGTCTAAAAAAGTGTAACCCACTATTGTCAGGTCACCCAGTTGTATTGTTTCAGACCTCAAATGCATCGTAGAAAGGATTGTAAGTGTTGCAAAAACTATCAAATGCGCTGCAGAACCTATAAAATAGAGAAAAACACAAGAATATGCAAGAAAAACATGATTTCTCCAAATTTAAAAAGAATGAGGCCTAAAGCTCCATGGTGGGGGCCATTTTGTGTGTTGTGGAAAGCACCTTCATAGGGTTAGTTTGTCAAATAAATGAATAATATAAGCTACATACCACAATTAGTGAGCTAAACATGCAAATAAAAGACAATAAGCACTCTATGGATCTCTATTTAGATATGCTAATGCGAAGCTCTCAACAAGCCTCCATTAGTGACAACTCTAAAATGAGAATGATATGATAAGAAAACTAATAATTCAATTCCAAAAGAAATTAAGCCTTAATTAACACTATATTTTCCTGTCTAGCTTAAAAATGCAAGAGGTTTGTGTTGGAATACAAACACCACTGAGATGTTGGAGTAATATTGTTTGACCAATTTACTCCTTAATTAATTTTACTTAGGTCAACTCATAAATGAGTTAGATAGATATCTTTGAGTCCAATTTGGACTCTATCATATCCTAGAGGATATTGTTGAGTTCAATCAGAACTCTACCTCCTCCTAGTTGGGACACTTGTCTCAACCTATCCTTTCTTTCTACCAGCTCTTGCCTATTTAAGCAAAGTCTTTGTATGTTTATTCTTACCTTAGTTCAATACAATTTAGTGTTGATAACATCTCTCTTCTGGTGGATATCTGGAGACTGGGTTCTGGGTATAGGATAGATTATCCTAACATGGTATCAGAGTAGTGAGTCTCTCAGCTCCTTCCAGTTATTTTTGAGTGTGTTTATTATTCTTGAGGTCACTAGTTTCTCTTATTTGAGTTATCAGTGTTAATAGGCTATAGTCAGGCATTTGAAGATCTATTTTTTAGTCTTCATTTTTTTATGTTTAATGCTTAGTCAGTCGTGAATTTCTGCTACCACATTCTGTAATGGTTTTTTTAGCTTGCATGATTGTCAACATTTTTTTTGGGTCAGTCATTCATAGGCTCATGCCTCTACCCCTGAGAACTCTACAATAGTACTGGCAATTGTAGTCATTGGAACAATCATCTTCATTCCCCCTACACAGTGACCGAGAGTTCCATAGATGAAGCACATGGTCCCTGCAGTTTTCAACTGTACCAATGTGCTACTACCAGTGTAAGACTAAATTGCATTGGAGGAACTACATGCATTATAGTCCACCTTGCTCACTTTCACCACACTGTGCAATGAAGAAACTGAGGCTGTTGCTAGTTTTGAATGTTTTTCCTTGGAGCCAAGTGTTGTGCTGCTATCCCACCTAGGCTAATTTTTCTCCTGTGTGACATGCTTGTTGCAGATGAGCTTCTACCCTTGTGTGGGTGTTGTTGTTGACCTGGAGACTCTACTAATCACTACCATTACTAACTAGAACACTTGCATGGAGGGCTTCATGCTTGTTTTTCATATTCACATATTTTCCCCATGTTGATTCTCGAGTCGATAGCACTAGGAGTGATAACCAGGCATAGGCATCCCATCCAAAAAGTCTGCAAGTCCATATTTTGGGAGTTGAGAGACTCCAACTATGCGCTAGATCTTCATGGATCTGGTGCATATTTGCTAGGGCACCAATGAAAGCATGTTCTTAGTGCATTCAATAGTTACAAGTTGGAGGGCCCATTTTCTTGGTAGACATTTAGTTCGGCCAGCGGTTGATGAGATGTTGATTTCCTTCATGGTGAAGGGGTGTGCACAGTAGTTGGATGATGAAGGTCCTGCATTCACATGTCTTTCTCGTTGCCTTGTTTCTTGATTTGTATTGGCACACTAAGTGGCTAGTGCAACAATGTGAACATGCATTGTGCACATGTCTATCCTTGCTGGTGATTCACTGGTGGAACATGCTAGTGGGTTGCTGGTTCTTATTAGCATGCTCAAATTCCTTTATCACTCTCAGCCATGAGTTTCTCATTGAATTTGAAAACCCTTCCTCATCTTCTTTGCGAGGATGCTTAGAGGTATGGCAACAACACATATTGCTGGTGATTTTGTTGCCTACACAGGATACCCTTTGGAATTCCTCTCCTCCATGAAAAGATCACAGTTGGTGCAATCAAGAGTCAGCGTATGAGGCTTGATTTCTTTCATGTGGTCTTCAGTTTTAGGTGAGTGAGTTAATTGATGATGGTGAGATCTCTTCTCAATGTAATCTTTCAAATTTTGGTCCAATAATCTACTCCAAAAAGCCCACGTGGAGAGTAGGTATGTGGTCGGTCTCATTCATCCCAAGATTTCACAATCTATAAAGCTCATCCTCAGTGATGAATGTTGATGTTTTTTTCTACCTTCTTTCAAATTTTTGGTTGAGGTGAGTTAATTCTCTCATAAGCACATTGAGGTTGTGGACTGCATTGACTAGTTGTTGCACCCATTTATTGGTAATTTCATTATAAGTCCATAGTTTTGGTGGGCATGTTTATTGTTTTCCACAAATTTACTTGGCTACCACTCTATTAATTGGAGTCAGCATTGGTAGTTGAACATGCTACATGAAATAAATGTGGGCTATCTGATACTCTTAGAGTTGCATTGTAGAAAATCTATTTCATATTCATGCTATTTAAATCATTTAGAGGTTGTAACTAACTTAGCATTGGAAGAATTAAGTGTTAGGATTAACAAGGCAGAAATAACAATTATGTGCAAATATAACTAATATCAGAAAATAATAAACCACATAGAATAGAACACAAGACACATAGATTTAACGTGGTTCACCCAATCCCTGGGCTACGTCCACCAACAGTGAGTCCAATATTATTATTATCCAGTGATTACAACCCGATTACAATCTGTAATCCCTTACAGCCCAATTCTACCGCAAGTACTAAAATCAGACATCATGAAAAATCCCTAACCCTAAGCCATATTATACAATATTTTCCCGCTTTAGGGTTAGAATGAGTTATAAGTAGTCGGCCCAAATAACTGAAAAAGTAGTCGGCGTCAAAAAGAATTTCATGGATAGTACTTTCCTGATTAGTCACCACAAGCTAACAATCTCCCACTTGGTGACTGATCAGTATCCACACTATACTAAAAAACCTCCCACTTGGAGACTGATCCTGTAGCAGTACCGCTACCCACATGAGGCTCCCACTGGATTGAACCACCTTGGACTCAGTTGTTCCTTTATTTTGTTCAGTCTAGAAGACCAACTGAAGCTGAACATGAGTTCAACTTCTCCCTTGTTACTACCTTTATAAACATATCTACTGGATTATCATCAGTATGAATCTTTTCCAGCCTTAACTGTCCATCATCCAAAACTGATCGAATGAAATGGTACCGCAACTGGATGTGTTTTGTCTTTGAGTGCAAAGCAGAATTCTTTGCAAGATGAATGGCACTTTGGCTATCTGTATGTAGAAAATTATCCTTTTGTGGATGTCCCAATTCTTCCATGAAGAATTGAAGCCATATCATCTCCTTGGCTGCCTCTGTAGCAGCGACATACTCTGCCTCTGTAGTGGATAAAGCAACCACCTTTTGTAGTCGAGAAATCCAACTCACTGTTGTCCCACCAACAGTAAATATATAACCTGTAGTACTCCGCCTGCTATCTATATCTCCTGCCAAATCTGAGTCAACATAGCCTTGTACAGTAGTAGTAGAACCCCCAAAGTGTAAACACTTACTGGATGTGCCTCTCAAATATCTGAGAATCCATTTGACTGCATTCCAATGCTCAATACCAGGGTTACTCATATAACAGCTAACGACTCCCACTGCATGTGCAATATCTGGCCTAGTACATACCATAGCATACATTAAGCTCCCTACAGCTGAAGCATAAGGTACCTTAGACATTTTAGTCTCTTCTTCTGGTGTCTTGGGACACATATCCTTAGTCAATTTCAAATGACCAGGCAAAGGTGTGCTGACAGCTTTGGCATTTTTCATAGAGAAACGTTGCAACACCTTCGCAATATAATCAGCCTGAGATAGAGACAATTTCCTATTTTTCCTATCTCTACAAATTTTCATACCAAGGATTTGTTTTGCTGCCCCCAAATCCTTCATAGCAAAAGATTTTGCTAACTGTTGTTTCAACCCCTTAATGTGATCCATGTTAGACCCAGCTACAAGCATATCGTCAACATATAAACATAAAATAATGTAGCTGTCATCATCCAACCTCTTAAAATAAACACAATGGTCAAAATGACACTGACTATATCCATGCCCATTCATAAAAGTGTCAAATTTAATATACCATTGCCGAGGTGCTTGCTTCAAGCCATATAAACTTTTCTGCAATCTGCACACCAAATTCTCCTTACCCTTGACCTCAAATCCTTGTGGCTGAACCATATATATTTCTTCATCCAAATCACCATGAAGAAAGGCTGTTTTAACATCAAGTTGCTCTAAATGCAAATCTTCAGTAGCCACAATACTTAAAACAGTACGAATAGAAGTCATTTTAACAACTGGAGAAAATATCTCATCAAAATCAATACCATGTTTCTGTGCAAATCCTTTTACGACTAATCTGGCTTTAAATCTTTTCGTACCTCCATCCTCTTCTTTGATCCTGTAAACCCATTTATTCTGTAAAACCCTTTTACCTGCAGGTAACTTACATAAATCCCATGTCTGATTTTTCAGCAAAGAGTCCATTTCGTCTGTCATTGCAGACTCCCACTGAAGCTTTGTATCCACCTGCATAGCTTCATTATAACATTCAGGTTCACCAGCATCTGTTAACAAAATAGAATACAAAGATGGAGAAAATCTTTCTGGAGGTCTACTTAGCCTTGTTGACCGTCTAACACTCACTGGGGTGTGTGGTATTTGTTGTTGCTGTTGTTGCGGAGCATAAGGAACTACTGGAACATGAACTTGTGGAGTATCATCCAGTACTACATAGTCATTTTCTTTCTTCTCATGCTGCAACAACAGATCTTTGTACAATACTTTATCATTGAATATGACATCCCTGCTTCTTACAATTTTATGATTTTCAAAATCCCAAAGCCTATAACCAAATTCATCAATGCCATACCCAACAAATACACATTTCTTTGACTTAGCTTCCAGCTTGGTTCTATTTTCAGAATCTATAAGTGCAAAAGCTTCACAACCAAAGGTTTTGAGAAAAGAATAACTCACCTTCTTACCACTCCATGCTTCCTCTGGAATACCATAGTCCAAAGGAGTAGAGGGGCCTCTATTGATTAAATAAATAGCAGTGTTCACTGCCTCTGCCCACATATTTTTGGGCAGCCTAGCATGAAACCTCATACTCCTTGCATGCTCCATTATTGTCCTATTCATGCGTTCAGCCACTCCATTTTCTTGTGGAGTCCTTGGTACAGTTTTCTGCCTATGAATACCATTAGAGGAACAATATTCTTCAAATTCTATGCTGTAATACTCACCACCATTATCAGATCTGAGACATTTTAACTTTTTACTAGTCTCATTCTCAACCAAGCATTTCCATTTTTTAAAAGTTTGAAATACATCAGATTTCTGTCTAAGGAAATAAATCCATACTTTTCTTGTTGCATCATCTATAAATGTAACATAATACAGAGAGCCACCAAGGGAAGATACCTGAGTTGGTCCCCATACATCTGTATGCACAAGCTCTAATCTCTCATTTTTCTTTTCCTTCCCACTCTTCACAAAACTAACTCTCTTTTGTTTTCCATAAACACAACTTTCACAGAAATCCATATTGACACATGTCAGACCAGGTAAAACTTTCTTTGAATGAAGTAATTTCATACCTTTTTCACTCATGTGCCCGAGTCTGTTGTGCCACAGTGCTGTGTCAGAATCTACAGCAACAGTTTGATGTTCTTCCTGCTCAACTGCAGCCACTGTTCCTGAACATTCATTATCTTCTGAAACAATTAAAGTAGAAGGAACAGTATGACCTGTACAAAGATATAAGGTGCCTACTTTCACACCTTTTGCTACTACTAAGGAACCTTTTGAAACCTTCCAATTTTTATCATTAAAAGTAACTGTGCAACCCTCATCACCCAGTTGCCCTGCTGAAATTAAATTCCTACTCAGCCTTGGAACATGTCTTACCTCTTGTAGTAGCCAATGATTCCCATTCTGCAACTTAATCTTAATTTTTCCCTTTCCAACAATCTGACAGGGTTCATTATCTCCCAAATAAACTAGCCCAAAATCCCCTTGGACATAATCAACAAAATAACTTCTATGGGGTGTAGCATGAAATGAAGCCCCAGAATCTAAAACCCATGAATCATCAATACTTTCTAAGGACAAGAGCAAAGCATCCTCCTCGGATTTGTTACTTACCACATTTGCCTCCTTGTTTCCATCATTTTTGTCTCCTTGATCTTTCTTCTGAGACCAACAATCTTTCTTCTTATGACCTAGTTTTCCACAGTACCAGCAATCATTTGGCCCTTTAGATTCAGACCTCTTTCCCTTTGATTTTCCTCTTGATTTCCCATGATTTCCAGAGTTGTTTCCTCTATCTCTTGTTCTACCTCTGCTTTCTGTGTTCAATACACTACCCAATGTGGATGCCCCTGAGCTTTTCCTATGAATTTCCTCACTCAATATAACACCAATAACATCATCATACTTTAGGGTATTAGAACCAGAAATAGAATTACTAACAGCCATTACCAAGCCATTCCAGCTTTCTAGCAAAGAACACAAAATCAAGAGAGCCCTAACCTCTTCATCAAAAGTAATTTTAACTGAGGTTAATTGACTTGTAACTGTATTAAACTCATTCAAATGATCTATAACTGATCCACCTTCTACCATTTTCATATTAAATAAACGCTTCATAAGAAATACCTTGTTTGAAGCTGAAGGCTTTTCATACAACTTCGCTAGGGTTTCCATCAGATCTTTAGCTATCTTTGCTTTAGTAATATTGAATGCCACCAATTGTGCCAGGCATAGATGAATACTCCCCAGTGCCTTCCTATCCAAAATATCCCAATCTTCCTGAGACATTGATTTCTCTTTCTTGGCTACTCCCTCTAATGGCCACCATAGATCCTTCTGATAGAGATAATCCTCCATTTGCATCATCCATAACTGAAAGTTCTACCCATTAAACTTATCAACCTTCACCCTACCCTCGTCTACCATTTCTCTCACTTAACCGAAAGACTCTCCCACTAACTCGTGAGACCTGCTTCAAAGAATAGATGAAAGAACGAATGAAATAGCCTCGCTCTAATACCACTTGTTAGGATTAACAAGGCAGAAATAACAATTATGTGCAAATATAACTAATATCAGAAAATAATAAACCACACAGAATAGAACACAAGACACACAGATTTAACGTGGTTCACCCAATCCCTGGGCTACATCCACCAACAACGAGTCCAATATTATTATTATCCAGTGATTACAACCTGATTACAATCCGTAATCCCTTACAGCCCAATTCTGCCGCAAGTACTAAAATCATACATCATGAAAAATCCCTAACCCTAAGCCATATTATACAATATTTTCCCACTTTAGGGTTAGAATGAGTTATAAGTAGTCAGCCCAAATAACTGAAAAAGTAGTCGGCCCCGAACCCCGGTGAGGTCGGGAGGAAAAATGTACAGTACTTTCCTGGATAGTACTTTCCTGATTAGTCACCACAAGCTAACATTAAGGCAGTCAAAGACTGACAGGGCTCATTGAGACTGGCATATGGGTAGGCTCTAGAGCCTTGTGTCCCACTTTCTGTTTAGATAGATTTTCTCCACTCTTTGGCCAGTGGTTGATGAGTCGGTGACTTCAATTTGGCTCATGTGGCTTTCTTATTCAGCACTTCACTATTAGCAACGCACTTAGTTCACATTTATTCTACATTTGTGGTGATTGGCCCGCACCCCTGGTCGACATTTGTTTTGTGAGAAAAGAGGTATTTTCTAAGAATTTTTCCATTTCATGCCACTTTGACTATCTTGAAGTTTGAAGTTCTTTCTATTTTCGCTTGGCAAAATCATTATCTGGGAATTGTAAAAATAGTCTGTATCTATTTTGGGGGGGGTGTATCTTGCATATTTATCCTTTGTGTACCCTTGTACAACATGTCGAACCCTAGGATTGAGTTGCTCACCCCACATAACTATCACACATGGAAGCTCAAAATGATGCAATTGTTGCAATCTCATGGCCTTTGATAGCTGTTGCAGGCTGAGCAACTTGAGTTCACAAAATCATTTGCACAGTTTGTTCGTAGAAATAAAATGGATGAGGCAAAAGGACTCATCGGTCTTCATGTGTCAGATAACTCATTGTTTCACATTGCTAAGTGTACCACATGAAAAGAAGTATGGGATAAGCTTTCAGGGTTGTATGGTAAGGTCAACCAATTCAAAATCTTGTAGCTTGAAGCCGATCTCACTCCTCTTTCCTCAGATACATTTACCTCTATTCAGGATTTCCTTGCATAATTCAAATCAATTTTGTCTTAGTTGAAAGGTTGTGATCATGCCAAAGAATATAAGGAGTGTATTTTCTTGATCTTGTCTAAGCTTAGAGGTCCTTTCCAGGTGTTTGCCTCTACCTTCTACTCTACTATGGATGCTATGGGAGATGATCATAAGATGCCCTCATTTGAGGACTTATGTGATAGGTTAACTAGGGAGAAAGCCAAGTTAATTCAGATGGATGCTCTTCCTAAGAGTCATGCATTGATGGCTCAATCTCCTAAAGGCAAGGGTAAGTATAAGAAGAAGCCACAGACAGATTCATCTCCAGGAGGTAAGCCTCCTTATAGGCCTCCCTATAAGCCTAAGGTGAATAATTATCAAAATTATAAGCCTCTGTCTCCTTCTCCTCCTCCTAACTCAGGAGGATCATCTTCTAATTATAAGAAGAGACAAGAGAATACTTCTTTTTGGGGTAAACCTAGGCATAATGACACACCATACTCTCAAAGGCTAGCAGCATTAGAAGAAGCTATGAAGAGGCACAACATTACAGTGCCTAATTCTTCTTCCTTGGGAAAAGGACAAGCCTTTTCAGCTAAGGCTTCATCATCTACAAGTTCCAATTGGATTTTTTATTCTAGTGCTTCACATCACATGACTCATTATGTTGATCTTCTTGATTCTCTTTCTGTTAGTTCTACTTCACATATTACAGCTAGGAACTCATCACAGATTCCAGTTCTAGGGATAGGCTCAGTTAAGATGCATGATGGTAGCATTGATGATGTTCTTTTTGTTCCTAATATTTCATAGAATCTTCTTTCCATCTATCAAATTTGCAATCACGGTGATGGAAAAATTGTTGATTTTTCTCCTACTAATGTGAGTATTACAAAGATGCAGAATCCTGAAAAGGTCATTGCTACATGCATAGTTGATCATGCAGCCCACTTGTATAGGTTTGATGGATTTGATTCTTCATCAGGATCATCCCTTATTTCTCATGTAGATTCTACAAGTAAGCTTTGGCATGAAAGGTTTGGACACCTGAATTAAAGTAATCTCCAACAAATGAGCATACAGAACTTGGTCATTAGTCTACCTTAGATCTCTTGTTTAGATGGAGTTTGTTCGGGTTGTGTTCTTGGCAAGCATCATCGAGATCCGTTTCCTAAGGGTATGGCCAAATGAGCTTCAACTCCCCTTGAGTTGGTGTATAGTGACCTCATGTCATTTCCAACTCCTTCATTTTCAGGGGCCAAGTATGTGCTCACCTTCATTGATGACTTCTCCAAGAGCACGTGGGTGTACTTTTTAAAGTACAAGAATGAGGTCCTTCAACATTTCATGACCTTTCTTGCATTTATGGAGAAGCAATCAGGATATTCCCTCTAGAAGATCCGCACAGATAATGGGGGGAGTATGTCAATCAAGCATTCAATGAATTTTTCCATACTCAAGGTATTATTCATCAGCATATAGTTCCATGCACTCCTCAGGAAAATGGTGTAGCCGAGTGGAAGAATAGACCTTATGGGAAATGGCCAATTGCATGCTTCAGTTTCAATCCATGGCTCCAACATTTTGGGTAGAGGATATCAATTGTGCTAATTACATTTAGAACCATATGCCTCACAAGGCACTACTGAATAAGACTCCTGAAGAGACTTGGTCTCATGTCAAGCCCTGAGTCTCCTATTTCAGAGTATTTGGCAGTGATGCATGGACATTCATTCTTGATAATCGGCGCAAAGCGATGGAGAAGAAAAGTCAGCGATTCATATTTGTTGGCTATTATGAGGATGTGAAGGGATATCAGTTGTTTGATCCTATCACTCAAGAGGTTCATTTTTTCCGTGATGTTTAGTTTGATGAATCCTTTACTCAAAAGGATTCTTCATCACAAGCATCTCCCTCTCTTCTTCCACATTCTTCTTTTGAGGATGTATTTCCTTCAAATGATGATGATGTTGTCGATGCTCTTGGTGCTACCATTCATGAAGATGGTATTGATCTAGTTGTTGACATTACTCCATCTTCTCCTACACCTCCACCTACACCTAGTATACCTTTATGGGCTCAAATAGTTGTTGCGGAAGTTGGTCCTCTTGTAGGTAGTCCAACAGCCACTCGCTACACTCGTTCCCAAACTTTAGGTATTAGTCTTTTGAGTCATGCAGTCTCTATTGATCCTCACAATTTTTTAGATGCTTCAAGTATACCCGAATGGGATAATTCTATGGATGAGGAGTATTCTTCTTTGATGAAGAATCATACTTTGGATTTGGTTCCTCTTCCCAAAGGAAGAAAGCTAGTTTGATGCAAATGGGTGTATTGTACTAAATTTTCAATTGATGGTTTTGTTGATAAGTATAAGGCCTATCTAGTGGCTAAGGGATTTTCTCAGGGTGAAGGTATTGACTATACTGAGACCTTTTCTCTTGTTGCCAAGATGGATTCCATTCATCTTGTACTTTCTCTTGCTGCATCAAAGGGTTGGTCAGTGTATCAAATGGATGCGAAGAGTGCCTTCCTGCATGGTGATCTTCACGAGGAGATCTGTATGGAGCAACCACCAGGTTTATACATAATTTTTCACTTGTATGCAAGCTTCGACATTCATTACGTGGTCTCAAGAAAGCTCCTTGAGCTTGGTATGAGAAGATGGATAGGTTTTTGCTTACTTCTGGATTCACTAGATGTCATTCTAATCCTATTGTTTACATTCAATGGCATGGGGGAAATCTTCTCATTGTTTTTCTTTATGTAGATGACTTGATCCTCACAGGGATTTCTCATGCCATGATTGAGAAAACTCAAAGAGCCTTGATGAAGCAATTTGATATGACTAACCTTGGTTTGCTGCATTATTTCCTTGGTCTTCAAATTCATCAATCTTTTGTAGGTATTTCAATCTTCCAGCATAAATATGCTCTTGATTTGCTACAAAAATTTGGAATGGCTGATTGTAAGCCAACCCCTACTTCTTTTCAATCAGGTGTTGTGTTGTCTACCAACTGCACTAATCCATTAGTGGATGCTAACTTATATAGGTAGTTAGTTGGCATCCTTTTGTACTTGACACAGTCATCTTGATATTTCCTTTGCAATTAGTCTGGTCTCTTAGCTCTCTCAAGATCCTCATGAGAGCCATTTTTAGGTAGCTAAGTGTATTCTGTGGTACATTTAGGGCACTCTATAGTTTTCCATTCACCATACATCAGGTGCTACTGATATTGTGGGCTTCATCAACTCAGATTGGGCTGGTGATGTTGATGACCAAAAGTTTACCTCTGGCTTTGTTTTCTACCTTAGTTCTAGTCTAGTTGCTTGGTCTTGTAAAAATCAAACTGCTATTGTATTATCCTCAACTGAAGCTGAATATCGAGGAGCTGTCTTAGCTAGTCAAGAAATTATTTGGCTTCGACAATTGATGACAAATTTTGGCTTCCCCGTTAATCATCCCACTACTCTTTGGTGTGATAATCAGAGTGCCATACATATTTCTCACAACCTTGTGGAACATCAATGCACCAAACATATTGAAATCCACATGCACTTCATTCAATAACTCATTCAAGAGGGTGTTTTATCTTTGGAGTATTTTCCTACGGAGCAACATGTTGCAGATATATTCACCAAACCTTTACCATCTCCTCATTATCTTCAGTTGTGATCGATGTTAGGGGTGAAGGAAGTAGTCCTTGGGGGGTCTTGAGGAGTCCTCCTTCCTTTTTTTCATTGCTTTTCAGCATTTGTTTGTTTTCTCTTTTAGAGAGGAGTTTTCTCCCACTGAGTTTTCTCCTTTTCTCTATTTATGAGAGATTTCTTTGTATTTTTACATGGGTACCTAATATGGCTTTGTCTGCCGGGACCCAGATAGCCCTCTACTATATTGTTTTACTCCCTAAGTTGCACTTAAGGGGGGGTGCTAGAGTAATATTGTTTAACCAATTTACTCCTTATTTAAGTTTACTTAGGTCAAATCAAATGAGTTAGATAGATATCTTTGAGTCCAATTTGGACTCTATCATATCCTAGAGGATATTGTTGAGTTCTATCAGAACTCTACCTCCTCCTGGTTGGGACACTTGTCTCAACCCTATCATTTCTTTCTACTAGCTCTTGCCTATTTAAGCAGAGCCTTTGTATGTTTATTCTTACCTTAGTTCAATACAATTTAGTGTTGATAACATCTCTCTTCTAGTGGATGACTGGAGACTGGGTTCTAGGTATAGGATAGATTATCCTAACATGAGAGAGGTGGGGGGGGGGGGTGGTGAATCAGTGGTTACTTAAAAATTTGTCCTTTTCAATTTTTACAATTATAAAATATACTTATGAAATATGAACAAGATATGTAAAAATAAAAAATACACAATATTTATAGTGGAAAACCCCTTAGGGTAAAAAACCACTTTGAATCTAAAACTTTATTAGCCTCTTGGGAAAATCTTTTAGAGCTACAACTCTAAGAAGCACCAACACCTTGTTTGTGAAACACTAATTTCAAGGAACACTAATCCCTTACACCTGAAGCATCAACTTAAAGAATACAAGAAGCACCAAATTAAAAAATGAGTAAATGAAATAAAAAAATTAGAGGATCATCTCTGTTACAATACAAATCATGAAACAAGATTTCAACTCTAAGTTGAAAACATTAAGCAAGATTCACTTATTTTCTTATCTCTCACACCGATTCTTTTACATCACCAAATTATACCAAATTATACAAGCCTTCTCAAAATGACTTTATCAGATCATGAAATGTGTAATCAGACTTAAATCAATACATCTAAATGTAATCAGATGAGTTTAATCAATAGTCTTCAAAATGCTATACTTCTTGAAAGATAAATAATATTTTTCCTTCAAAACATTAAAGATCCAAATGCATATTCATGTTCCATAAAAACATCTGATTAAAGACTAATGTAAAACATTAAGATATCATTGAATAAACCCTTCTCAACCAATGATATACTTCTATAATGAAAATCAATTCACAAATGACAAAATAGAAGCACAAAGCATTACCCTCTTCTTTGTTGTTTTAAAATATGCCTGCAAGTTGTTCGGTGTACAAAGAACTCCACACAAATGCTGAAACTTCTCTCCAAATACCTATAGTATCTTTTAGAGGAATATATCCCCTACTTATAAAAAAATAAATTTGACATTTTTGACGTAGTTAGATAACCCAAACTTCAATTAGACCAAAACTACTCAAAATTGTTAAAACAGTCTTGAATTTTTGTAATTGCGTATGATAAATGGATTGTTTCTCTTTCCATACATGTGATATGAAAAAGTTAACAAAGACCCATTTTAGATAATTCATTTCCCTTTCCATAAATTAATTATAGTTTGGGTCTATCAGATAGCTAAGCTTGTCGACTGTCACATATACCAAAACTATTTTTTTTATAACCGTTTTCTTAACCAATGTGAACATTAAGTGTTAATTGTATAACACTTAAGTGTATGTCTTGAATATGTTTTGAACAATATTGAAGGACATCAAATAAGATAATTTTATGATTTTAACCATACCATATTCCCATTATATTTGTATGGATGTATTATTGACATCAATGACAACATTCAAAGACCAAATACCAAAGGTTCAACATACTCCCCCTTTGGCATTGATGTCAATACCTATAAAAATATATTAAACTTTGCATGTACCTATAACACCTATATATCATCACCTATAGAATACATCATGTACTTGTAGATTCCATCAATACATTTTTATCAATGTCATTAGCCAACCTCATATCACAATATGTTTTCCTCATGATTTTTCTCCCCCTTTAACATCAATGACAAAGGATATATACCAAGGTTTAAATTCTAAAAATTATCATAAATGGTCCCCCTGAAACCTATCACAAATTGTTTAACTTATGCAAGAGATGAGAGAGAACTCCTAATCTGGTTCTCAAACCTTCAAAGACTTCTTTTGATAGAGATTTTGTAAATATGTCAGCCAATTGATTTGAGGAAGGAACAAACTCCAATACAATATTACCTTTCAAAACATGTTCCCTTATGAAGTGATAATGAATATCAATGTGCTTGGTACGTGAATGCATAATTGGATTCTTAGAAATACTAATGGTGCTTTGATTATAAAAAATATAGGAACTGGTTTAGAAATGGTTACTTTTGTATGCACCCTAAAATGGTCACCTAGACTTTGGGCCCTCATTCAAAAATTTATCAAATCCCTGAATCAATATTTTCAAAAATCAACATTTTATCAATTATATCAATTTCCTTGATCAAGTCTTATTTCATCATTTTTGATTATTCCTTGGGCTAACCATCTTATCCTAAAGTCTTTATTTATTCAAAAGGAATATTTCCTCCCCTTTTATTAAATAAAAAGCCCCCACTTTTCCTCTTATCCTAAGTTGCACAAATAAAGCATTATTCCTATTTTATAAAAAGAAGAAAAGCATTTTTTGTCTCATATGGACATAAAAGTCAACTCTTATTTTCTCATTGGAGGATACTTGTGCACATGGATTTCTCTTCTTTGATACTCCACCGTTGATTAAGTCTTTTGCCTCTTAATCTCCATGGTCCATTTCTCCTCATTTCCTATAAAAGAAGAACTCTCTTCCTCATTTTAGGTCATTCATTTTTATGCTAAAGTTATGTTGCAGGTTTTCTAGGTCACTTTGGAGCTTTTGAAGATTTGGAGCATTCTTGGATCTCATATTTACATGCTTTCATAGCTTTCACTCTTGCATATTAGTTTCATTATCATGGCATTCATAGTTTAGATTTGCTTCATGATATAGATTAATCTCACATAGTCTAAATAGGAAGGATTTGTAACACTTATTCTTTCCTTTCATAGACTAGATTGTTCCTTCATTTTCATAGATTAGCTTGCATTGCATTGCATTTCATTTTATTTTTTGGGGATATTGGCATTCTTGCCCTTGTCTTCACTTGAATCTCTTATTTTTTGGTTGACTAGCAAGGTCTTTAGCTTAATAGCTCTAGCTGAGAGCAATTTTACAATCTTGCAACTCCATACATAAAGAGCTCTAGGTTGCTATTGAAGGTTTCCCTTTCATGGATTTCCTTTGATGTAATGACTTAGAGAAGTGCACTACTTTTGTGTGTACATTTCTGGCACCCTGTAATGACTTAGAGAAGTGCACTACTTCTCTAAGTCATTATATCAAAGGAAATCCATGAAAGGGAAACCTTCAATAGCAACCTAGAGCTCTCTATGTATAGAATTGAAATATTGTAAAATTGCTCTTAGGTAGAGCTATTAAGCTAATGACCTTGCTAGTCAACCACACAATGAGAGATTCAAGTGAAGACAAGGGCAAGAATGCCAATATCCCCAAAGAATCAAATGAAATGCAATGCAATGCAAGCTAATCTATGAAAATGAAGGAACAAGCTAGTCTATGAAAGGAAAGAATAAGTGTTACAAATCCTTCCTATTTAGACTATGTGAGATTAATCTATAGCATGAAGCAAATCTAAACTATGAATGCCATGATAATGAAACTACTATGCAAGAGTGAAAGCTATGAAAGCATGTAAATATGAGATCCAAGAATGCTCCAAATCTTCAAAAGCTCCAAAGTGACCTAGAAAACCTGCAACATAACTTTAGCATAAAAATGAATGACCTAAAATGAGGAAGAGAGATCTTCTTTTATAGGAAATGAGGAGAAATGGACCATGGAGATTAAGAGGAAAAAGATTTAATCAACGGTGGAGCATCAAAGAAGAGAAATCCATGTGCACAAGTATCCTCCAATAGGAAAATAAGAGTTGACTTTTGTGTCCATATGAGATAAAAAGTGATTTTCTTCTTTTTATAAAATAAGAATAATGTTTTATTTGTGCAACTTAGGATAAAATGAAAAGTGGGGGCTTTTTATTTATTAAAAGGGGAGGAAATATTACTTTTAAATAAATAAAGACTTAGTATAAGATGGTTAGCCCAAGGAAAATAATCGAAAATGATAAAATAGGATTTGATCAAGGAAATTGATATAACTGATAAAATGTTGATTTTTTTAAAATATTGATTCAAGGATTTGATAAATTGTTGAATGGGGGCCCAAACTCTAGGCGACCATTTTAGGGTGCATACAACTTTCATATCTAATAATGTTTGAATCATCCATAGAACATGTTGACAAAAAGAACATGTTTCAATATACTTAGCCACTGTAGTAGAAAGAGTAGTAGTGTCGTATTTTTTACTATGCCAACATACCAATCTATTACCCAAAAAGAATGTTGCTCCTGAAGTACTTTTTCTTTCATCGAGACAACCTGTCCAATTTGAGTCAATATAAGCAAAAAATCTAAAATCATCATATTTAGGATACCAAATCCCATAATCCAATGTACCCTTAATATATCTTAAAATTATTTTAACTGCCATAACATGATTTTCTTTAGTTGAAGATTGAAATCTTGCAACCGAACAAACCACATGCATGATATTAGTTCTTGAAGCAGTAAGATATAGTAAACCACCAATCATGGATCTATAAGTAGTTTGATCAACATCAAGAGAGTCATCATTTTTAGTAAGTTTACATCCTTTTATCATTGGTGTTCCCATAGGTTTACAATATTCCATATGAAATTTCTTTAACATTTCTTTTGCATACTTAGTTTGGGATAAGAATATACCATTTTCCAATTGAGAAATTTGCAACCCAAGAAAATATGATAGTTCCCCAAGCATGGACATTTCAAATTCAGATTGCATAAGCTTTGAAAAACCTTGACTTAAGGCATCATCATTAGATTCAAACACTATATCATCAACATAAACAAGAAAAACAAGAATATCATCACATGTACCATAGATGTACAAGTTACTATCAACACCACTTCTTTTAAATCCAGTTTTGATAAGATACTGATCCAACCTAGAATACCAAGCCCTTAGAGCTCGTTTCAAACCATAAAGAGCCTTTTTCAATCTGTAAACATGATTAGGATACTCATTGTTTTCAAACCCTTCAAGTTGATCCATATAAATCTCTTCGTCAAGATAACCATTTAGAAATTTTGTTTTAATATCCATTTGGTACTTTTTTAAGCCTTTAAAAGTTGAATATGCAAGAACAATTCTAATTGCCTCAAGTCTTGCAACTAGTGCAAAAGTTTCATCAAAGTCCACACCTTCCATATGTGCATAACCCTTACAAACCAATCTAGCCTTGTTTCTTGCTATCTTTCCATTTTCATTAAGTTTATTTCTAAAAACCCATTTAGTACCTATTACATTTTTATTTTTAGGTCTAGGCACTAATTCCCAAGTCAACTATTCTTTTCAATTTGACTTAATTCCTTTTTCATAGCTTTAACCCAAAATTCCTCCTTACTAGCTTCTTTATATAATTTAGGTTCAATTTGAGATAGCAAACAAAGATTAGCATATTCACTAGATGTAGTTCTTGTTCTTGTTTGAATACATGCATGTTTATCCCCTATAATATGTTCTCGAGGATGATATTTCTTCAATCTTGTTCTTGTAGTTTTGGTACCTATTGGTTCTGGTATCTCTGTTTGATCTTTTGTGTCTTCTTCACCTTCATCAACATCATTATTTGATTTTTTCAAGTCATTATCATTGTCTTGGAGGAAAGTATTATCGATTCTTGTTTCCTTTTTATCCTGCACAACTTCATCCACTTTTACATGTACACTTTCAACAAGTTTATTCAACCTTTTATTAAAACATTTGTAAGCTTTACTTTGAGAAAAATATGCTAAAAATACTCCATCACATCTTGAATCAAAACTTCCTATGTTATCATCAAAATTATTAATGAAACATCTACTTCCAAAAATTCTAAAATGCTCAACAGAAGCAGGATGTCCATACCAAAACTCATAAGGAGTGTACTTAGTTTTTACCCTTAGTTGTGCCCTGTTTAAAGTATATACTTCTATTTGAACTGCTTCTTTTCAATACCTTTTTTGTACTTTAGATTCATCTAACATAGTCCTTGCCATTTCTTTCATTGTTTAGTTCTTTCTCTCAACAACTCCATTTTGTTAAGGTGTTTTGGATGTTGCATATTGTCTTTTGATGCCACGTTGTTCACAATAATCAAAAAATTCATTTGAAGTAAACTCACCACCTTTATCGGATCGTAAGCACTTAATCTTCATGTTTGACTCCTTTTCAACCATTTTCCTAAAAATCTTAAACTTGTTAAATGCCTCTGATTTATGCTTTAAGAAAGTTACCCACATCATTCTTGTATAATCATCTATAAAAAGCATTAAGTATTTTTCACCATTTAATGACATTGTCCTTGTAGGACCACATAAATTAGTATGTACTAACTATAATGATTTAGAAGAAAAATATTATTTTGAAGGGAAATATGTCTTTGTTTGTTTACCATGTTGACACCCTTCACAAATAACACTCTTTGGCTTACTTATACATGGCATACCTCTTACCTTTTCATGCTTACTAACTTTTACCAAGTTATCAAAATTCAAATGCCCAAGTCTTTTGTGCCATAACCAACTTTCATTCACCTTTCTCATAAGACAAATATCTTAATGATTGTTAGCATTTGTGACATCTTTTAAGTTGTATACATTTCCTTTAGATCTTTTACCTGATGCAACCAACTATCCCGATTTAAATTTGATTTGACAACCACATGATCATCAAACACAACTTCATATCCATTATCACAAATTTGACTAACACTTAGAAGATTTTACTTTAAACCTTCAACATAATACACATCATGAATAGACATTTTTTCACTAAGCATAAAAGAACCCAAACCTTTAATTTTCCTTGAAGAATCATCACCAAAACTCACATTGCCACCTTTGTAGTTAATCAATTTATCAAACTTTGTTTTATCACCAGTCATGTGTCTAGAACAACCACTATCAATTATCCAAAGGTCCTTTTCTTTAGAATGTAAATCTATTTGAACAAACATAAACTTATTAATCTTAGGCCTCCGTATCTTTGTCACTCTAGTATCAAATTCTTTATCAACTTGTAGACTAGTATAAGATTGATTATTTTGAAATGTCTTAGTTTTGCAATTCCTCATAATATGACCAAAAATATTGCATTTGTAACATCTTAGACCATTCATTTTAGGAAAGGAATAACTAAAATGAAACTTTGAAAACCTTCTTGATATATATTTACAATTACTTATTCTATGTCCATATTGATGACACATGAAGCAATACCCATCAAAGAAAGAAGTGAACTTGTTTGAAGATCTTTTACCCATGAATGAAGAGCTTGATGTAACCTGATTTTTACCATTAGAAATATGATTAAAATCTTCATTTTTATTTGAATTTTAAGTGATAACATGTTGATCTATGTCTTTACTTTCATATTTGAATATCTCAAATAAAGATTTATCTTTCTTATCACTAGAGCATTGTCCAAGTTCAAAACCAACTCCACTTAGATCATTAGTTCTTCTTTGTTTTCTTAACATGTCATCCAAAGTAGTATTCTCATATTTTTAGAACTTCCTTTTATATGATACTACTTCATTCATTAACCTTGTACATTCTTGATCTTTAGAACTTAACTCTTCCTTTAGTGACAAAGACAATTCTCTTTTGTTCCTCCACTTGTAATTTTAAATCTATAACTTGTTGATTTAATTCTTTACTTTCTTTTTAAAAGTTCTCTTTTTCCTTTATGAAATGATTTTCTTGAACACTTAAATTCCTTTTTAATTGCTTGATCTTTTTAAGTGCATAAAGAAATTCATGGGTATGTGCAAGATCATGAGGGGCCAAAAAGTGGTGATGTAAAAAAATCCACTTTTCAGTCATCCAAAAGTGCATGAAAATGTATGTTGACTTTTTAGTAGGCATGGGTGTTAATACACCTAGGAAAACCTGACACCAAAACACAAGCCTTTTCGGGTACCCGAAACCTGTGGCATAAATCAAAACCTGCGAGCCATTTTCCTCATTTCTCCTCATGTTTTGGGTTTGGAAAATGGCTCCAAATATCATATACATGATATTTTCAGGTACCTGATTGCGCAAAAAACAAATTTGACTCTACAGTTGATCCAATAAGTAAATTCTTGCTATATCTTGATTAATTTCTTTCATTTCCATGTTAAATGTAGTTTTTTTGGTTAAAATAGGGTTTTGTATTGATTTTTTTAATAATATATGAAATCAATTTAAAATTTATATTTTTTTATTATTTAATCAGGCATGGTTGACAACAATGAAGATAATAACCCTCCCCCACCAAATAACAATCCCCAAAATAATCCAGAACCATTTCAAAACCCTCAATCTTTAGAGGATTTGATACAGAAGAACTTGAACACTATACGAGGCTTCAAAAATATGTATCAGAATATACCTACATTGCTTGCCACCCTAAATACCATTGATGAAAATATTGACACCCTTATGCAGCAACATAATGCTACTCTTCATTGGCGTGATGATATGCACGTCCAATTTGATGACGGGTTTGACCATGATGGGGTTGCGGCCCTTAATATAACTAAGGAAGATATAGCCTCCCTTTTTGTTAATCCTCAAACTAGATTAAAAGTTGACCCCAAAAAGCCCAAATTATCAATAAAATGGTGCACAAATGAAGCAATGCACACACACTTTTGGGATTGCTGGTGGATGGTTTTTGTAAACCACCCCATAGCAATTTGGAGCTCCCTTTCTATTTCATAAAAAAATTGTATGCTGAGTTTTTGCTTGGTCACAATGTTAATTATTAGAGTATGAGGCCCAACATGAGCATAGGTGGAGGAGCTCCTCAGACTAGACCATTTGCCCAGCACAAAAAGGCCACTACCTTTGTCCCCCCCACTGATGTCGTACCCCCTCCTCCAGTGTAGAATCCCGATATCATTGCAAAGGATGCCTCATAGAGTATTAGGGCCATTCATTTGGTAAGTGATCAATTGATCATGCAAACCAGGGCATTGTTGCCTCCTGGTGTGGATGATGCTGGCGTATCAACATCTGGTGGGAGTTCACATGTATGTGAGCCCCATATTTGTATTATATGAAAGAATATGTGCCTCAGACTACTAACTGATGTTGATACATATCAATATGATATTGATGAGGAAGATATATGAGATGCATTTGCAAAGGCTGCAACACCTCATGGAGCATCTACACTCATGAGAGTGCTCAGGAGGGGTACGCAAAGCCATGGACTCATGTTGATACGGTAAGAGTAAACATTATAAATAAATTTGTCACATACATGGCTTATTTAATTTAAAAATAATTTATTTATTTAGATTAGTTTTAATGATTGCATGCACTTATGTATATATATTTTTCCATTTATGTTCAGTCGATGACATAGGAGGAGTTGAGACAGGTGGATGACTCCACACTTTTGAACATTTCATTTGGCCTTGACACCTATATGGTAGATTATAAATTATGTACCCATTAGTTTTTTTTATATCATTTGGTGTACATGCTTAAATCTCTATCAATTAGAGCAATAAAATTCATACATTTACTTATATATTGTCATCTTATTGTACTCTTGCAGGCTATAGGTGATGTCAGTAGGGGGCACAAGGGGGTTCCTTCTTCATGTGTCGACAAAGGAAAGGTAATTAATTGTTTAAGATTAATTATGCATGCATATGTATGCCACTTGTGTGTAGTAATAAATATTTTACTTACACTTTATTGTATAGGGTGTGGCTCTTGATGATGTCCCGACATGGGTTCGGGAGCCTAGGCTGGCAGGCATCTCGATTCGGAGTGATAGCCCGATTATATGTAGACTTTTACATATTTTTATTTGTATTTTGTAACTAGGGTTGTTATGATGAAGTAAATTTATATATAATTAACAATCTTTTTACTCTCATAGGTTACTCCCAGTGTGAGGGAGGGCCCACGAGAATCTTTCATATCTTTGTTGACCCAGCCCACTATTCCAAAGGAGGGATTAGCGGATGTAAGTTTTAATTTTAGTTCAATTAATTTTTAATTTTATTATGCTATCATCCTATTTTGTAGATTTATTACTCTATGTTGCACCACTCTACTAATCTCATTATTGCAAATATATATTTATAGGTTGGAATTGGTATTGTTGGCATGGTCCCTTCGCTACCAAAGACTTATGCTAGGACACCTGATCATGGTAGGCGACGAGAGGCCAGGTGAAAATATTTGTATTTAGGTATAATTTTAATTAAATTAGTGTTTGAATTATGAATTATATGTGTGTGTGTGTGTGTGTGTGTGTGTGTGTGTGTGTGTGTACAAATCATATAAACTAAGCAATCTAACTTGGGTTTGAACTCATTTTTGATGCAGGATAAATCAAAGCCAAACACTTCTTCAAAGAGGCTACATTTTGATGATCCCCCTACGACATAGGATGTAGTTTTAGTTTTGTGGTCATTTAGAGATGCCACTTGGCACATTTTGAGATGGCATATATGCCACATTGTACACCTTGAAACATTGATTTTGTAGACATTTTGAAATGGCATGTGCCATAGTTGTATATGGAGATACTTTTGATACATTTGATACTTTCTATATATAGAACATGTTCATTTTTATGTTATATCTGCGTCATCTTTTGTATACATATTTATTATTCATGTTTATTGAATTTAATGATGAAGTTATATCTTGACTATGATTATCATTATGATTTAAATTATATCTTTTTGAAGTTACATTTGTTTTTCCTTACTCTAGAATACCCTGTTCATGGAGCTTATTATGTTTGAGGTTTAACTTCTATAGATTTCCTATGTTCTTATGTTTCATACCATTATACCTCCCACCCAAATGGATAGTCAGTCTCTTCAGATTTACAAACCACCTCTGTAAATGTTAACTTACTCAATCATAACAAAACTGGACTCGCGTATAAAAACCACAATTTTTCATTTAAGGCATGCTCCAGTGATAGCCCACATCTGCTAACTACCCAAAAAATCAATCTTTTTAAGTCTTTGGACAATCCAACTCCATTACCATACACAACACATGTTGCGTGTCCTCAAAGCCACGCATGCACATCTTATAACATCCCAAACTTCTCGACCAACTATATATCTTTTCCATATACATCCTGACTCCAGCATGCAAAAACATGAACCATATTTCTTGATTACCATTAAACTTCACCTAACATAACATTTTATATCTCCATCTACTACATTACAAAGACAAGTGTTGATATTATACTTTATATACCCACTCTACTATGTCACACATCTCACGGCCTTTAACCCAAATTGTAATCACACTTGAGCCACTTAGTACTACATTGTTTCAATACTATGTATATACTCACTATGTATATAACTCATCATATTGGGGTTTACTAAATCCATAGAGAAATGTAGCACTTGTGCTATTAGGTCACTTGGGTCGAGTGTGGTCGCGAGAATTCTAGTGAGTCCATGGGCACAACGAGGTTGTCACTGGCATTTACCTAGCCAACTAGAGTCAATGGAGCAGATGGTTCAATGCCAGGACAGACGGTTTTAAAGATACACTACCGAGCTACTTTCAACTGACCCTCACTACAAGTTTTGGCATCGACTGAGATCACCTTGCCAAATGCAAATGAAGTCAAATCACCCAAATCGAGAGAGGTTATTGTAGACCTTGAAAATATGATCTCGTAGCCTCTGATGGTTTGTTGATACCTCTCATGAGGTATGAGATATGAGCCTTAGAAGATCGCTTCCCAATCATGCTTAGTGCACCTTGGGGTCACTTGGGTTGAGCGTGGCTGCGAGCATTCCAGTGACTCTATGGGTGGAATGGTGTTGTCACTAGCATTTAACCAGCCAATGAGAGCCGATGGAGCAGATGGTTTGATGCCAGGATGGATGGTTTGAAAGATACACTGCTGAGCTACTTTCAACTGACCCTCACTGCAAGTTTTGGCATCGACTGAGATCACCTTGCCAAATGCAAACGAAGCCAAATCACCAAAAAAATGAGATAGCTTATTGTAGAACTCAGAAACACAATCCCGTAGCCCCTAATGGTTTGTTGATACCTCTCATGAGGTTTGAGATATGAGCCTCGAAAGATTGCTACCCAATCGTGCTTAGTGCACCTTGGGGTCACTTGGGTCAAGTGTGGTCGCGAGCATTCTAGTGACTTCATGGGTGGAACGGGGTTGTCATTGACATTTACCTAGCCAACTAGAGCCAATGGAGCAGATGGATCGATGTTAGGACAAACATTTTTAAAGATACACTTCAGAGCTACTTTCAACTGACCCTCACTGCAAGTTTTGGCATCGACTGAGATCGCCTTGCCAAATGAAAACAAAGTTGAATCACCCAAAATTGAGAGAGTTTATTGTAGACCTCAGAAACATGATCTCATAGCCCATGATGGTTTGTCAATACCTCTCATGAGGTCCAAGATATGAGCCTTAGAATATCACTGCCTAATCATGCTTAGTGAACCTTGGGGTCACTTGGGTCGAGCGTGGTTGCGAGTGTTCCAGTGAATCCGTGGGCAAAAAGGGGTTTTCACTAGTGTTTACCTAGCCAATCAGAGCTGATGGAGTAGATGGTTCGATGCCAGGATAGACGGTTTGAAAGATACACTATGGTGCTACTTTCAATTGACCCTCACTACACAATGAATTGTTTACATCTATCATGTATGTATCCATCTGATTCAAATGAACTTTCAAAGCATAAAATATTATTTGAAATGATAAAAAATAATATCCTTAAAGAATTAGAAACAACAATCAAACATGTAGGAATTCAAACCATGCAAATGACATAAGTAAATAATAAAAAATTATGTGTTTTCATTGCCTTTTTCTGAGAAAATGTATACTTAGATCCCTTGTTGGCACTATTGGCCACCCATACATGATTCTAGTCATAAGTCCTTATCAAGACTTCTAGGACATTTAACTTTTAAATCAAATTGAATGTTACAAATTTCCATTATAGGCTTCAAAAGATCTCAATTAACCATTAAGGATCCTTTTGTCCTTTTATCTCTAATTGGATCCATGGTGACCGTAAGTGTCTTCATAGGTGCTCCTACACAAGTTACAATCCACATACAAAACCAAGTTTATTCACTCAAAATACAATCTAAGAAAGGTGAAATTAATGTATTGAAATTAAGCTTAACGAACTTAGAAAACAATGCACTAAGTTAACTTATTACCTAGTCAAGTGTTCTTGAAGGGTCATCTCTTTGCTTCAGGGTCTCCAATAGAGTTTTATGATCAACAGTACTAATAGTCCAAAGTTCTTTTGTCTTTGGTCTTCCTCGATGCTTTGACAACTTGACATTTGTTTCTATAGCAAGGTGTGAATACATGAGAATAGTTTTGTGCTTCTCATAGTCTTCAAATGTAGGAATTCCATTATTTCTAATCATGTATGTTCACAGCCATGTTCTCACAAAAACAACTGAACCAGTAGGATATGTGAGCCCATCACCATCTATCATCAGTTGTACAAGCTTCTGTTTACCTCATACACAACATGTTAACCAATAATCTGACCTCTCATCATTCCCCTGTGGTGCAACCAATGCAAAAACATCTCCTGGCTGCAGAAGATCTGAAAGATGGTCATACGCAACTAAAGTGTCCATGTCATCATTTCTTATAGAGAGTGTCAAAGATAAAGGAGTGAGATACTGTGGAACCCATGTATCCACCCACTCACTTGACTCACAATGATCCCAATCATACTGAAAACATGTGGGGAAAAAATAAGCCAACTCTCATGTCCAAATGGTCCATGTACTACTATTGGAGCTTCGAAATAAATGCATTTTTGAAGAGTCTTTCACTATTTGACAATCCAATCTATCTCCTATAGTTCCCTCTTCAACCAACCAAAATAATCTATGCACTGTAGAATCAAGAGTCCCCCCTGTGACAATGCTAAAGTACACCAATCAACAATAGAATGAGCATCAAGAAGTACATCACCTAAAATCCTCAATTACTCCTTAACTAGATCTCTCTTCACACACACACCTGCTCCATCATGCTCCCCTTTCCCATGCCCTGACTCAAAAAAACTCCAAATATGAGGTTCACCTCTCTCCACATGCATTCTTAAATTGACTGGAGCAATTATCCGACCAAATGAGATGCCTATCCATAGCAATACCATTTTCTTGCAAGAAGTCAAAATAGTTCTGGAAACAATGTTCAACAAACCCATGAGAGTGAAACCTATCATCGCTCATATAAAAATGGTACTCTCTAATTATCTTCCGCTCATGTTTTTTTCTATCAGGGGAATGTCTATATGTGATGTGTACAAAAATAGTGAACTGAATGGAATTGTAATATTGAGCTTGAGTCTCATTTTGGGGCGGCAATGTATAGTTCTCCGTAAAGTCTACAATGGATATAATAGTTCCAATTGGGAAAGTATCCTTACATGTCCTGAATTTTTGATCCAACCCTTGAGACCCGTGACTATGCCTTCCATACTTGTAAAAAAGATTTTTCTTGAAATCTAAGATAAAATCAGCAACATTGTATTCTTTTGCAACTAACTCACATCTAGAGCCTTCACCTTCACTCTTCAATGTATATTTCATTGTTTCATATACATTTTTTTGGATGAGTGTCTTTCCAAAATTGTGCTCCAAACCCTCATGAAAACATGTCTTAAACTTGGACAAGCCACGACATTCTGAGCACTTGGCATTTGAGCAATCTTTTTTATAAAATAAACAACCATCATCTCTATGACATAAAAATTGATCTAACAAGTCTCTTGATGATTTGGGAAGACCACTTGCACCACAATCCTCTAGCATTTCATTAGTATGCAAAGTAGAATGAATGGACCGTAATAATTCATGATGCATTGAAAACTCAACATGATATTTGCGACATGTTTTCCAAATCTTAAGGGGTACACAATAAAATAGCTTCACAGATTCAAAAGACATTTATGATATTTTCAATGTTGGATGTGTCTCACAAATTTTTTTATACAACATTGTTTGACTTACCTCCACATAATGTTGAGGATGCGGAGTGCGGTCTCGATTGCCAACTCTCAACTTCAAGACATCCTTCACATTTGGTGACACTCTTGAGTTAGCATCCCAAAATTGTTGAATTTCATCCTTAACAACATCTGTTAGCTTCTTATCGAAATGTGGAAGTCTCCCACCATAAGCCCATGTATCAATTTGAAGTGGATCATCAAGTCTTTCTCTCCTTGCAAGTTCTCTACCCAAAGTTTTATGGTCTATATTGAAGTCAACACAAGTTTGTCTCATCAAACGAGCCTTTCTCAATTGATGATTTACTAAGGAGGTTGTAATAAGCCTCCGAGCAACTCTCTTTTCTTTTACTCTACTAGTCTTCCCAATGCTATTGAGAGCATAGAAAATATTCTTCACAATAATGGCATTTCTCTCCATTTTCTTGTTCACATGAATCTTCAATTTCACAAGCATAGGTCTCATCTTTTGCATCTTTAACAACTGCACAAAAATTTGACATCACTCAACCAATGTCTTGTTTCCAAAAAATTGATCATAAAGACTTGAAGCCCACAACCTAATGGTTCTATGTGTCCTCTTTCCTTCCCAATTATTCATAATGTTCTCCTCAATTTCAATTAACCATTTAGGTGTTCTTGAAAGCCCCAAATTTGAAGATTGATTATCTTTATTGCAACGGACTTCACTTCACATATAATTTGGAGATGTGTAACGTTCATGTGGTTCTTGTGCAACATTTTCATTCCCCAAGTCTACATTTACAATATCCATCTGTACATTTTCATCTTCATTCCATTCATTATCATTCCCCAAATCTATGTTTTCATTCCCCAAGTCTACATTTCCATTCTCCATCTCTTCATTTTCATCTTCACTCCATACATTGTTATTCACAAAATTAATTTCCATATTATTTTCAAATTCAACATCCTCTTCACTTGCAACTACATTTACGGGGTCACCTTGATTAATGTTTAACATACCTTCTCTCCTTCTTCAATGATTTTTCCTATCTTTTTTCCTATATGCTTGAATTTCTTCATCTGCCACCTTCCTCTTCCATTTATCCTTTCAACGACTGTTGCTTCCCATGGTGAGACCACAAGTTGACAAATAACAAAAAATGGACCCCAAATCAGGTTTTTTTTTGCAACCCATGAAAAAAGTCTGAAATCTCGTGCTTCTCAGGTTTGTAGGGATAGGGAATATTTTGGTCAAAGTTACACCAGTCCATAATCGGGTACCCAATATTTTTGGGTACATGAAAAAATGGTGGGAATAAATGAAAAAAATGAACTTTTATATATAAAGAGAGGTTTAAATATGTATTATATATACTAATGTATTGTGTGTGTGTGTGTGTGTGTGTGTGTGTGTGTATATATATATATATATATATATATATATATATATATATATATATATATATATATATATATATATATATATATATATATATATATATATATATATATATATATATATATATATTTATATATATATATATACTATAATAGCAGAGAGAGAGAGTGGGGGGGGGGGTTCCAATGTGTCCATAGGGGTCATGGGGACTTCCTAGGGGTTCTAACGCATGACAAGGCATATTAGAACCCCTAGAAAGTCTCCATGACCCTTTTTGACACATTTGAATGCTTATATGTGTCCATAGGTGTCATGAGGACTTCCTAGGGGTCCTCTCATGTGATAAGGCATACTAGGACCCCTAGGAAGTCCCCATGACCCATTTTGACATATTTGAGAACTCAATTGTTTCGAAAGGGATCGTAGGACCCCTCAGGACACACTTGAGGGTTCCAATGTGTCCATAGGGGTCATGGGGACTTCCTAGGGGTCCTAACATGTGATAAGGCATACAAGGACCCCTAGGAAGTCCCTGTGACCCCTTTTGACACATTTGAATTCTCACATGTGTTTAAAGGGGTCTTAGGACCCCTTAAGACACACTTGAGAATTCCATTGTGTCCATATAGGTCATGTGGACTTCCTAGGGGTCCTAACACGTGATACTATGTACTAGGACCCCTATAAACTCCCCATGACCCTGTTTGATACATTTGAACACTTAAGTGTATTTGAAGGGGTCATAGGACCCCTTAAAACACACTTGAGCATTCCAATGTGTCCATAGGGGTCATGAGGACTTCCTAGGGGTCCTAAAGCATGATAAGACATACTAGAACCCCTAGAAAGTCCCCATGACCCCTTTTGACACATTTGAACACTCAAGTGTGTTCGAAGGAGTCATAGGACCCCTTAAGATACACTTGAGGGTTCCAATGTGTCCATAGGGGTCATGGGGAGTTCCTAGGGGTCCTAACGCGTGATAAGGCATACTAGGACTTCTAAGAAGTCCCTATGACCCCTTTTAGACACATTGGAATGCTCAAGTGTGTTCGAAAGGGTGATAGGACCCCTTAAGACACACTTGAGCATTCTAGTGTGTCCACAGGGGTCATGAGTGTATGCACCCTAAAATGGTCACCTAGACCTTGGGCCCCATTTCAGCAATTTATCAAATCCCTGAATCAATATTTTCAAATATCAACAATATCAATTATATCAATTTCCTTGATCAAATGATAATCAATTCAATATTTCCTAAGGTTTGAGCCTCATTTAATTTAAAAGAAATAAAAAATAAAAATATTATTTAATTAAGAGAACATGCTCCTTTTAATAAATTAAAAATCTCTTTTAATTAAATAATAAAATCACTTTATCCTAAGCCTTTATTTAATAAAAAAAAAATTTCTCCCCTTTTATTTAAATAAAAAATCCCCACTTTTCTTCTTATCCTATGTTGCACAAATAAAGCAATTAATTCTTATTTATAAAGAAAAATAAAATATAAAATAAAAGAAAAGTACTTTTTGTCTCACATGGACATAAAGTAAATGCTTCTAATTTTCTTATTGGAGGATATTTGTGCACAAAGATCAAGCTTCTATTTTTCTCCACCGTTGATTAAGTCTTTTGCCTCTTAATCTCAATGGTCCATTCCTTTTCACTTCCTATAAAAGAAGAGCTCTCTTCTTCATTTTGCATACACTTAAATTTTATGCTATTGTTATGCTACAGGTTTTCTAAGTCATCTTGAAGCTTTTGGAGATATTCTTGCATCAAGTTTTGAAGATTTGGAGCATCATTGACATTCATCTTGCATCTACATCACATCCTAGCTTGCATCATAGTTGAATAATCATGGTATCATTTCTTTTCATATTTTAGATTAATCTCACATAGTCTAATTAGAGGGTTTGTAACTCTTTCATTTCCATTTTCATAACCTAATTTGCATAATTGCATGCTCATCTTAGATTAATTTTGCATTGCATTGCATTCATATTGATTTCATTGGAGATATTAGCATTCTTGCCCTTGTTTTTATTTTGAATCTCTCATTGTATGGTTGACTAGCAAGGTCATGAGTTTATAGCTCTAGCTGAAAGCAATTTTATAAATCTTGCAACTCCATGCATAGAAAGCTATGGATCGATTTGTGAGGGCTCATTGTTGAGTTTTCTTGCATGTAAGGATTCATAAAAGTGTGGTCACATTTTCACCATACATTTTTTGGCACCCACCATGGGGCAACCCACCTTTTGCATGCTGGTTTTGATTATTTTTGGAGCTAACCCTTGTGCAGACTTGTTTGGAGATGAAAAACCTTAGATTTGAAAGATTTGATCATATCTCCCAAACAGATTGGTTTTTTGGTCTGAAATTTTTTTTGTAGGTTGGCGACATATCAGAGAAGCTTCAAAAAATATTTAAGAATTTTTAGGGGTGATTTTTATTTTTTATGATTTTTTCTTAATTTTTCATAAAAAATCAATTTTTGGCACAAATTAGTGTATTTTTCAGAAATTTTTACATTTCTAAAAAGGTCTTGAAATTCTACAGGGGGTCCATTCACTGTGTTTTTAATTTAGAAATCATATCATAGCTCATTTGGTCAATTTATAAAAACTGGTCTATTTTGGTAAAATGGGTCTTTAAGGCACAAATGAAGAGATTTTTCTAAAATTTTTACATTTTTGTAAAGCTCTCTATTTTTTGATAGAGGTCTCTTTGTTTCATTTTGGGTTTAGGGTTTGAATTCATGTGGTAAAAATCAAATCTTGTTGACTAGGTCAAATGCAAAAAAAATAAAATTTTGTGATGGGTATGCACTTATTTTTCATTGTTCATTGCATGATATGAGTTATCATTTGGATTATTTTCTGGTTATCATTACTCATAACAATTGATTTTTAGATCTAACCCTAGGGTTTGCATAAGTTGGATATATATTGCATATTTTGTTTGCTTATTTTCTTGTCTTGTTCATTTGAAGGTGCTCTTGCTTTCATGGAAAATGCTTAAAACAAAGCATTGGACTTGAGGTACTTTGTTCCGTCTCTACAACATTTAGATTTTGGGATTAAAATTGAACCTCTCATGTGTTTGGCTTGAGTGTTTACATGCTTTCATAGAACACATTTCAATTGATGCTCTTAATGGGAAATGAATGAACATAGATTTTTTTTCATACAAGTTTGTGTAAGTGAATGCTTGTGTTTAAACCTTAAGTAATTCTTGGTTCCAATATCAAATATCTCATTGAGTGATTGAGGGCATGAATTCATTCCTTGTTTACATAGGGAGTTAAATGCACCACTTTGTAGACTCACTCTATGTTTGCTTGAAAAGTTAAATATTCCATTGATTCAACCATTTGTCATTTGTGAGTAGTATTGATAAGCAACTTTAGATTACTTGTGATTGATCTAGATTGCTATCTTGGGTTATTGGACTTGCTAATCTGTCGGCTCCTCATTTTCACCCTGTAGTTGCAAGATCAGTGCCACATTAAAGAGGAGGGGTCTACAGGAAAGAAATGTTAATTGCTCCACTAGGCAACCTTTTTGTACTTTTTGGAACTCACTTATTTTCTAAAATGTGGACTCACTTTGAGTTGATGTGAGGAGTTAAATGTTCCACTTTTGGGCTCACTTTGAGTTGGTGTGAAGAGTTAAATGTTCCACTTTTTGACTCACTTTGAGTTGGTGTGAAGAGTTAAATGTTCCACTTTTGGACTCACTTTGAGTTGGTTTGAAGACTTAAATGTTCCACTTTTTGACTCACTTTGAGTTGGTGTGAAGGGTTAAGTGTTCCACTTTTTGGATTCGCTTCACATTATCTTAAAGGGTTAAATGTTCCACTTTTGGACTCGCTTCACATTCTCTTGAAGGGTTAAATGTTCCACTTTTGGACTCGCTTCACATTATCTTAAAGGGTTAAATGTTCCACTTTTGGACTCACTTCGTATTCACTTGAAGGGTTAAGTGTCCCACTTTTGGACTCACTTCACATTTACTTGAAGAGTTAAGTGTTCCACCTTTAGTGCTCTAAATACTTTTGATAGTAAATTACTTAGTTTTTATTTTTAGAAGGCCTGCTTGGGGACACACCACCTCAAGGGATGACCTTAACTCCTGTGTTCTAGCAGAGTATAAATATCGAGAGGTGAATCCAAAGACACCTCTCTTCGGAATTGAGTTTGATATCACTCTTGGCTAAGCCTCAAAGAACTTTATACCTTTGAGAAGTGAAGGAGGAGATTTGGGTTACCGTCTCCCCCCGGCTGTGTGATTTTGGATTCTTCTCATCTATGAATTTGGGCCTCACGTACTTTGCGTATATCGAGGAATTCTTTTAGAAAGCCATGTATATCCTTGTAGACAACTTGTTAAGGTGTTGTTGTGTTCTATGTGCCTGCTAAAACATTTTCAAGAACATACACAAGTAGAACCTTTAAGGAGTAGAAATACTAAGTCACTATCTCTGTTAATGCACAAGGTTGCTTTGTCCCTTGCCCATTGCTTGAAGACTGTTTGCTTGAATTCCTTGGTTGATGTTCTATGTGCTTGATCATCATTGCGAAATCTTTTGAAAGATCTAATTGAAATATTGAAACTGAGTTCCATCCTGTTGTAGTGAGTTCTCCTTAGAAGCTTGGTCTTCCTTGGTCAGTCCAGATCTTAGATCTTAGGTGTTGTCATGTTGCTCAACATCTCAATGAACGCTATGATATTAATTGCACATGATGACTCTTAGTCTTCTTCTTTCTTCTCCATTTCCCATTTTCTTCTAAAGTCTTCTATTCCCATGGGAAATTCTTCTTCTTCTTCTTCTTGAATCTTTTCCTCTTATTATCTAGTCTACTTTCTCCTATCCATCTATTCATTTCTTCTATGCTTGATTCCTCCTCTTCTAGAATCATGAATTTCAACTATCTTGCTAAGGAATCTCTCTTGAGAATAGATGATCTTAATCTCATTGCTCAATTTGAAGAATATCTTTATTCCTCCAATAGTCCTTCCAAATATCTCATAGGTGATAAACTTATGACAAAAATAAAGGAAAAGATGATTAAATCAGATGCCTTTGCTAGGATCATAGACATGATCATATCACAACCTCCTTCTTCTAAACGTTCTTCATCATCTAAGTTTTCTCATTCTTTCTCATCTTCCAAATCTTATCATGACTCTTCTAAACATTATTCGCATTCTTCATTATCCAAGTCTTCTTCTTCCACTAAGTCTTCAATTTCCTCTTCTTCATGATCTCATTCTTCTTCTACTTCTCCCAAGAGTCTTACTTCTCTTCAGAAGACATACTATAATGAGCAATATGATAGTCCTTATGATACCTCTTCCATGAAGAGTGACGCACCTACCTATGATGACTATGATGACTATGATGATGGACAATATAGCCATACCTATGATGCTTCTATTCCTAAGAGTCCTCCTAGTCGTGTCCTTGTGCTTACTGGAAATGGGTCCTCATATTGGAAAGATCGTGATGGTGATCCGTATGATTCAGATTTTGAAAGAAACTTTGATGAGTTTTGTGAACAATACCCTGATTATAATCCAGCTACTACTGTTGAGGAATATAAAATGCACCGTGTTGATTTGAAACGTAAATATTATAAGAATCCTTCCTCTAAGAACATTCATCCTGAAAATAAAGATTGCACTCTCAAGCAAGATCATGTTAATGTTGAACCTTTGTCTTGTGATGGTTCCCTTCCATCCTCTACTTCATCCAATTCCCATACATCTCCTAAAGCTTCCGAATCTTTCACAAATCCTTCATCCAACAAAGATCCTAAAGCTTTCCATGTGGTTCCTTATAGTTATTCTCAAGAGCCACCTCTTAAAGATACTCAAGCTAACCTTCACTTGGCTAAAAATACTTTCAATAATGCTAAACCTAAAGAGCCTAAGCCTTTATATGCTATAATGCCTACTTCAGCTAGTCCTTCACCATCTCTTCCAAAGTCTTCCATACAATTCCAACCTGCTTCCTTGTCCTTAGAAGTGGCTAAATGTCAAGAGGACTCTAAAAATGATAAAAAAATAACATAAAGAAAGATCAAGATCAAAAACCTTTCATATCATCCAATCCTATTCATAATATCTCTCATTCATTTCATGGTTCTTTCGATCCTCTACACTCTTCCACATTCATTCCACCATCTCCTAAGCAAGATCAAGCTACTACTTACACCATTGAGCTTATTGATGATCAAAATAACCTTACCACACTTGCGCTTTCCAAATTTGATACTTCTATTAAGGTTATTAAAAATGGTGTCATTACTTCCAATGTTAAGCCTATTGAAAATCCAAAGCAAAATGATATGCTTACGCTATCCAAAGCTCCTTGTCAAGATCAAAGTCTTTCATCTTCTTGTTCTACCGCTCCATGTTCACTTCCACTTTCTTCTCTTCCTAAATCTTTGCAAGCTATGAATGATCCTATCAATGAAGTTGCTCCTATTCAAGATGTTCATGATCCTATTGCAAATCCTAATGCTCACTCTAAAGATGCTGATGTCCTTGGTTGTCATATAGATGCTGATGAACTTATTGATTATCCTTTTGCATCTTCCACTTCCATCCTTGGACCTCTTCCACCATTGCTAAGGGCTTCACATCTTCCTTCCATCTTGGGCCCTTATGCCCCTTCACTTTCCCCTCCTAATTCTCCTAATTCATCATCCATCCTAGGTCCTTATGTCCCTCCATCTCCTATCTTTCCTCAAGATCAACATAGATGCATACCCTTGAGTTCTTTTCATCCACTCACCCATCTAAACTAGTCATATCATCCTTCTTCTTCCACAAGTCCCAAGTTTTTTGGAAGAAAATTGAATGTTTAATACAAGAAAAAGAAACAATACAAGAATCCATTAAAAAAAAAGATCACCATGTCTACTCTAATCGACATGGAGGCATAAAGTCCAAAGAGATATCTAAGAAGAAAACTACAAGACAAGTATGGGTTCCAAAATTCATCATTCAAGATATTCTCTCTAAGACATCAAAAGGAAATAAAAAGCCTAAGGCTATATGGATTCCAAAGTCTCTTTTGAGAGAGTCTTATATTGAACAAAAAGTGAAATTGACATTCAAGCTTCCAAAGGCTTCCACTTCATCTTCTTCCAAAAATATTCTTCAATTCCATGTGCCTGAACCACAACCTCTGCTAAATATTCGCCATATCCCTTCTTGTATTCTTTCATTCACATTTCCTCCATCCTCTCGCCACCCTTCAAGGTGTGTGTCGATGTTGATCTTGCCTTCCTTTCCGTCTACCCTTTCACAATCCTTCCATTCATTATCCTTCTACCTTCTATCATTTTTCCTCATTTTCCTATTCCTCATATCTTCCAACCTCACTCGCTTTACATAAAATCTTATCCTCCATTTTTCTCTTCTATCTTCCTTTCCCTATCAGCATTTTTGAGCATATCATTTTGAATCCTTTGAATATCATGGTTTATCCTTTCAAGGATCATTATCCTAAAAGCTTGCCTTCTTCCAAAAAAAAAATTAAATTAAATTAAAAATTAAAAAAAATAGAAAAATTAAAAAAAAAGAAAGAAAGAAAAAATTAAAAAATTAAAAATGTGCCTTGGTGAAAATCTGGAAACAGGCACCTTGGTAGCAAAAGTAAAGAGAAATAAATTCGTCCTATGGTGAAAACCACTCTCTTGTGGCAGCTTGGATAAGTATCGTGATAAAAACCTAGCAATCAGGCATCATACGTAGTTCTTCTACATATTTCATCCATTCCATCCTCTCTCTTTGATCTTGACAATGTTGACCTATACACAAGCATTTGGCTATTTTGTGAGCTATCTTACGATGATCTTTCTTTCATTCCTTTCATGTTTAGCCTTCGCTTTCATTTTCCTTCATTCATTCTAGCCCGTTGCTATCATTTTCCCCTTTGATCTTGATCTAATAAAAAGAGTAAAACACAATGCTATGAAGTCTCTTGACATGTCTACTCCTTTGGACTACATCCCTTCCTTCTTTTGCAGTGCACTTTTGAGGCTTGTACCATGCTAGCCTTTCATTGCTTGTCCAAATGTGCTTTGCATGATAATTTTTTTTCCCTAGCTTGGGTACTCTTGAGGAGTTTAACCTTGAGGATTTCTTCCCTCCATTTTCCTTCATTCTCCATTTCTTCCGTCTCATTCACCAGCTTGCTAATCCCTCTTGTTCCCCACCTTGCTAGACATTGGGACTACATGATGTGATCTTACTCATGAGTTTAATGCCCGTTCTGTCTGGGGGAATCCTTTGTACATATTTTATGATCTTGAAAAAATACCAAAAAAATTCATATATGATCCTAAAAAAATCCCAAAAAAATGATATATTGTTAAAAAATTCTAAAAAGCATAAAAAGTTCTGAAAAAATACAAAAAAATAAAAAAATGCAAAAAATTCAAAAAAATAGAAAAAGTGCCTTGGTGAAAACTTGGAAACAGGCGCCTTGGTAGCAAAAAATACAAAAAAATAAAAAAATCAAAAAATGAAAAAAGATTCCAAGTGGTGAAAACCTGGAAACAAGCGCTACTTGATGCCTTTGCACTCTTATTTGTTAGCATGCATCCTTGACACTGAACCTTTCTCCATCATGTCTTGACCTTATTTGGCGTAGTCTGGAATTGGTCTTTGTCTTTGTCTAGGGGGTATAACTGTTAGCATGGGTCTTTTGGTGCATTTGTCTCTTGGGGCATTTCACAAACTAGTGTTTTTCAACACCACCCCAAATAGTGTTTTTCAACACTACCCTTGCGTCGAGTGTTTCTTAACACTTATCAGATGTCTTATCCAATAGTCTAGTATGATGCGATATTTCTCATTGACAAATTTGATACTCAAAGTTTGACTCTATGACCAACACACACACACTTAGACAATCAACTTGTTGAGATATGTTGACTTTATTTTTCTTTGTGTGCTGTCTATGAGGATTTCTTTGATGAGTGGTCTCTCCTTGAGAAGTTTTCAATGATGCATAGCTAGAAGACTGAGGGTATGAGAACATGTTTTATTTCTTTATCTGCTTGTGGGTATATTTTGTTGATCCTAATTGTCATGAGCATTTATGCTGGTCTTACATGACACTTGGGGTTGACAAGGTATTATCCTTGACTGTTTTATGTGAGTGCATGCTTTTAGCTATCCCGACTTTAATGTGTCTTGATACAAGCATAATATTGCCATATCAAACTTAGGTAATCTCACTGCATTAGTCATCTTGACCTACATGTCTTTGGTGCCTAGGTGGGATTTCCACATTTCTATCTGATAAAGATCATATTCATATCCACATAGTTATGCTAGTGTGCATTGTATGATCTTACAATGCTACCAAAAATGCTCGATGATGATAATTAGATGTCTATAGGCGTTGTGACCTTGCAAGTCAACCACTTTCATAGTAGCTTGCATTCTTAAGTTCATCATAGTTTAGTTTTTGCATCTTGTATATAGAGAGAGCTCTTTTTTTATCATCTATGGACTAGTTGGTCAACTGTGCTCATTTTCTGATTCTTCTTGATCATATCTTTCATTTCTGGTCTTTCATATCACCTCATTTTCTATCCATTTTTGGACTCGAAATCGAAATCTGAGTTGCGTTCCCAAGCTTTCTCATTCTTCTACGCAGTTGACTGACCTTTTGAGGCATAATTCTTTGATCTTTGATGGAATTTCTTCCTTTTCATGTCTTTCAAACTTCTAGTCTTTCATTCACCCCTTTCGCTTCATTTCTCTATGGTTTGACTTAATTTTTATCCTATATCTTTCCCAGTCAAACCTAGTCAACCTCGGGCATATCTTCACTCTTTGATGGTTATCCTATCATGCTCCATCTTTCAATTATGATTTATTGTGACTTGATCAGGTTCATCAATTTGTTGTTCTCCTCTATCTAATTTTGATTTCAATTCCGAGGGGGCAGTATCTATCAGCTTTAATCTTTGATTCAGCGTTATTATTTAGCTCAGCTTGAGATTTTTATTTTGAGACTTGATTATCACCTAGTAGTGATGGTGATAGTTTTCTATAAGGCTTGATTTTCACCTAGCAACGACGGTGTTAGTCTTGTCTTTCAGCTTTTTACTTATCTTTGTCCTGATGTGTTCCCAAAGGGGTCCTAAAGCATGATAAGGCATACTAGAACCCCTAGAAAGTCCTCATGACCCCTTTTGACACATTTGAACACTCAAGTGTGTTCGAAGGGGTCATAAGACCCCTTAGGATACACTTGAGGGTTCCAATGTGTCCATAGGGGTCATGGAGACTTCCTAGGGGTCCTAACGCGTGATAAGGCATACTAAGACTTCTAAGAAGTCCCTATGACCCCTTTTAGACACATTAGAATGCTCAAGTGTGTTTGAAAGAGTCATAGGACCCCTTAAGACACACTTGAGCATTCCAATGTGTCCATAGGGATCATGAGGACTTTCTATGGGTCTTAACACATGATAAGGCATACTAGGACCCCTAAGAAGTCCCCATGACCCTTTTTGACACATTTGAATGCTCAAGTGAGTCGAAAGGGATCATAGGACCCCTTAAGACAAACTTGAGCATTCCAATGTGTCCATAGGGGTCATGAGGACTTCCTAGGGGTCCTAATGCATGATAAGGCATACTAAGACCCCTAAGAAGCCCTCATGACCCCTTTTGACACATTTGAATGTTCAAGTATGTCCAAAGGGGTCATAGGACCCCTTAGGACACACTTGAAGGTTCCAGTATGTCCATAGGAGTCATGGGGACTTCCTAGGGGTCCTAACGAGTGGGACCCCTTTGGACACACTTGAAGGTTCCACTATGTCCATAGGAGTCATGGGGACTTCCTAGGGGTCCTAACGAGTGATAAGGCATAGTAGGACCCTGAGAAAGTCCCCATGACCCCTTTTGACATATTTTATTGCTCAAGTGTGTCCGAAGGGGTTGTAGGACCCTTTAAGACACACTTGAGGGTTCCAATGTGTCCATAGAGGTCATGGGGACTTCCTAGGAGTCCTAACATGTGATAAGGTGTACTAGGACCCCTAGGAATTCTCCATGACCTCTTTTGACACATTTGAATGCTCAAATGTGTCCGAAAGGGTTGTAAGACCCCTTAAGACACACTTGAGCATTTCAATGTGTCCATTGATGTTGTTATGGAGTCTAATCAGTCTCCAAGTGGGATATTGTTATGTATGTGGAGCCTAATCAAACTTATCCATGGGGTCAAGGGGCAAAGCCCTTTGTGGAGTCCTTTTTGCACTAATTTCGTTATGTCAAAAATACTTGTAAAAAGGGCTTAGGGTTTGAGATTGAATGTATGAGAGATTATTGTAGCTTCTTGTGACAGTATTGAGTTGCAGGTTTCAGATTGTAATCATTGGATAATAATAAAGATATTAGACTTGCTGTTGGTGGATGTAGCCCAGGGATTGGGTGAACCACGTTAAATTCTATTTTATTGTTTTCTTTCTTGTTTGTTAATATTTTCATTTTCTGCTTATTATCCTAACATCCATAGGGGTCATGAGGATTTCTTATGGGTCCTAACGCATGATAAGGCATACTAGGACCCCTAGGAAGTCCCCATGACCCCTTTTGACATATTTGAATGCTCAAGTGTATCCAAAGGGGTCGTAGGACCCCTTATGATACACTTGAGGGTTCCAATGTGTCCATAGGGGTCATGGGGACTTTCTAGGGGTCCTAACGCATGATAAGGCATACTAGGACCCTTAGGAAGTCCTCATGACTCCTTTTGACACATTTGAATGCCCAAGTATGTCTGAAGGGGAAGGGGTCATATGACCCCTTAAGACACACTTGAGCATTCCAATGTGTCCATAGGGGTCATTGGGACTTCCTAGGGGTCCTAACATGTGATAAAGTGTACTAGGACCCCTAGGAAGTGCCCATGACCCTTTTTGACAAATTTGAATGCTCAAGTGTGTTCAAAAAGGTCGTAGGACCCCTTAAGACACACTTGAGCTTTCCAATGTGTCCATAAGGGTCATGATGACTTTCAAGGGGTCCTAACACATGATAATTCATACTAGGACCCCTAGGAAGTCCCCATGACCGCTTTTGACACATTTAAATGCTCAAGTGTGTCTGGAGTGGTTGTAAGACCCCTTAAGACACACTTGAAGGTTCAAATGTGTCCATAGGGGTCATGGGGACTTCCTAGAGGTCCTAACGCATGATAAGGCATACTAGGACCCCTACACTAGTACATTTGAGACCTTTTTCCAATGGCTGAGCATCTAAATTTGGACAATAAACTGTTGCTTAAGTGACACCACCTGGCGTTGTAGTTTTATAGTCAGAAAAATTAACGATTTTGTTAGGCGTCATAATTATGACAACCTTGGCTATCACTAAAAGAGGGTACCAACATAGCGAGAATGTTGTTAGAAATATTCATGGCCGTCACAATTGGAATGCCTACCCATCACAAAAAATAACAAACGACGATGACCCGTCAGAAGATGATGACGGGTTGCCATCGTTCGTAACATGTTCAACGATAGAAATGCTTTTAATGCAATGAATTTCTGTTGGAAGTTTAAAATGCATATCCATCATTTGTGGTTTGTAATGATGACTATGTTATACATGTGACTGACATGCATTAGATAGTTATGACAATTATCCGTTGTTTATGGTTATTTTCTGACAGCGATGTGTTTAATGTGATGGATGGATGTTAGATATTTGTGACGGGAAACTGTCGCTATTTTAAAGCCATCATAGTTACGATGACAATGAGTTTTTTTATATATATATATACATATATAAAATTATATATTTGACAATCCAGTTGGTATTGATTTAGAACGGTGTTCTTGTAGATCTGGTTCCTGCTCATGATTTGGTTATGGATCATTCAAAGATAACTTTGCAGTAGATTCGATAGTGGCTTGTGGATTATTGTGTCAAGTCTAGAGACTTGGATTTGGAATGGATCCTACTGAATCAAGACTTGTGACAATGACTGCTCCAACACAATTTGGAGATAACTTTGTAGTAGATTCGGTAGTGGCTCGTGGATTATTGAGTCAAGTCTAGAGACTTGGATTTGGAATGGATCCTATCGAATCAAGACTTGTGACAGTGACTACTCCAACACAAGAAGCTAGTGCGGCGATTAGAGATGCATTCTTCCTAATGTGTTCATGGGATATATGCGGACCTGATTGCATTCCAATATGATTTGAGTGACTCCTTGACTTCTTTGGTCCAAATTTGATGTGCAGGTTCATGGTGCAGTCGATATATATTTGTCATACATGGATTGAGATCTTAAATTATTGAGCTTCTCTTTGTTTTGAGAATAGTTTAACATTCTCTACTTAACAAGGCCAACCACGTGAAGGTGGAAGCTCATCTAACCCCTCCTAGGAGCCTCTTATGACCCTTTATGACATTTTAAGATCTCTAAGATGTATTCTTAGGGATCGTAAATGGTTGTAAAGGGTCATAAGGGTTCTTGGGACACAACAACTAAGAAACTCACAATTTTTTGGAAACACAACATAATTGACTGGTATACCCAGATGATACAACACAACTACTCCTCCAGTTCCATGTCTACACTGCATAAACAAAACCCAAAGATGAATAATAAATTTAGAGAGCACAGGAGGAGAGCGATAACGACCAAAATAATATAGGGACTTGTATTACTTTGGTCATTCTCGCTCTCCTCCTGCACTCTCTAAATCTATTTTTTATCTATGAATTTTGTTTACCGTAGTGTAAACTTGGAACCAGTGGAGTGATATATAGTTGTGTTGCATCATCTGGTTATACTATTCAATTATGTTGTGTCTCCAAAAAAGTGTGATTATGATGCCTACATTTATGTTTGTCAGTTGTTGTGATATCTACATTTATGTTTCTCATTTATCATGTTTATGTGCATGTTATTTATGTGTATCTACTAGAAATTCTAAAAAAAAATTCAATATCTAAAATAGCCATCTGTTAACCACATTTACACATATGGTCCCAACAAAGTGATGCACAAACTACACAAAGAAGGCATCGCAAAAATATGATTTTTGCTTTTTCCATTGAAGCAATCTTGGCGGCACTAGCTGCCTCTCGAGCCTTACACAAGTTGCACTCATTTCCTACATTAGGTATAGATGTAGATGGGGTAGATGTAAATGTGGCTTGATCGACCCATCGAAAGTATTGACATCCAATATTTCCCTAACAATACCAAATGTACATCAGTTCTTCATAAAATGATTAGTTGTCACATTATTTTAAAACATAAAATATAATTATGTATCCAAAACTTTTTCCTATTTGGGCAAACCCAAAATTGATGCCTAGGATTACTTTTTGTGCATGTCATCTTCAACATGCATGGGCCAACACCACATTGACACATAGGCACATTGACCGAAGTCATCGATGCTATTTCGACAAATATTGCATTATCACAAATATTACATTGTCATTATTTTGTTCATTCATACTAATTATAATTACAATTAAAAGAAACATACTAATGTAGACTTGCACATTTTTTGGCTAAGTTGAAGTCTTTGGTTTAAATCACTAGACATTCAAAACAAAATGACAAACCAAAGACAACCATGCAATTGTAAAGAAAGGTAATTTTCTTAATCATGTCACTAATTTTTGCATGTCTAAATACTGGTGTCTTTCAAGTGATTTGATTCTTGTCATGCCCAATACAAATGAGAATAGTCTTAACTAGTGAGGTTGTTTAAGCATATAGAGATTAAATACACTCTTTTAGAATGAAATTTCTATTAACAAAAAATCAAAGATATATAAGTAGGACATATAAAACAAGGTGAATAAGAGTAGTACATATAAAACAATCATTAGAACATTCCAAATATCTGCATAATTGTACAATTCATTCATGTCATGGATATTCTTCTTCATCCATCTCATCATCAAGATCATCATCATCGACGACATCATCACCACCACTATTGTCATCATCATTATCATCACCATCACCATCATCGTCATCATCATCATCGTCATCATCATCATCATCATCATCATCATCATCATCATGATCATCAGTAGCAACATCAGTAGCAGCATCATCATCATCAGTAGTAGCATCATCGTCATCTTCTTCTTCATATTCTTCTTCAACTAGCTCTTGATCGTGATCTGGTTCTACATCATCTTTCACTTCTTCATCTTCCTCGGTATCTTCTTCCATCACATTATACTTTATTGGTCTTCCTCTTGGATCATGTCTAATAAAAAATGACCAACTTAGTTTATGTGGAACCTTTGAGTAAAATACCTACTCACATTGGCTTAGAAGAACATAGGGCTCTTCTCCAACTGGCTCAAACAACCTTGTATTAATCATTGGAAATCTATTGTCATGTTCAATAATAGTTCTATCAGGATCATTTTTATTGAGTTGTAGTTTGTACCATTTCACAATGAAGAGAACTAATTTGAAGGAATTGAAGTCACAGTCAAGTATATCAACCAAAATACCATAGTATCAATTTTTCAACTCTTGAAGATGTAAGTCATTTCTAGATGAAATATTAGTCACCTGTAACATGACACTTATCCCAGAATCACAAGTTCTCTTCATGTCATCCAACTTTTTTATGCAAAATGTATAACCATTGCAAAACATAGCCTTGTGGTGTTTCACTTGCAATAATGTAAAACATGTATAAATTATTGCATCATGAGTTGAAAAATATATGATTGATTAATTAACAAATTCATAAGTACCTGATGATCTCTTAAACCATATGCTAAATCTATTTCCTTTTGTGTAACATTGGGATCTCCATTGTGATGAGCTTGTATAACTAATGAAGACATGGATTTCCATGTTAATCTATGACCATCATGTTGACATTGTTCAATCCATGCCATTATCCAATCTTGATTATTTGCAATAAACAAATGTATTGCATCCCACTCTTTAGCAGCTGTACAAAAGTAAATAGATGACTTACAACAGATTTATTTTGAAGATTAAAAATTAATTTACTACAATAACATCTCATAATTTATTACCTTTCAGTTTCCTAAATCTACCGTTGCCTACCAAGTACTTCCCTTAAAAATTTTTAATTGAGTCAAGATCTCAAATGCAATCTATATGGGTCTTTATTGCAAGATTAGGAAGATATTGAGTAACGTACACCATCATCTGGTATACCATATATCCCTCAACCATAGAACCCTTGGGACATGCTCTTTGTTGTACCAAACCCTTAAAAAAATTTAAGTGTCTCTCAACCATCCACATTGACATAGCATGTATAGGTCCACACAATTTAATCTCCTCAACTTGGTGTATGAGGTAGTGTTCTTGTGCATTGAAAAAAATTGGAGGTAAACACTTTTGCATTTTACACATTAATCAACAAATTCTTTTCTTCTAATATTTTATATCTTCTTTATAGATTTCTTTAGATGACAACCACCTACAAAGGATTCAAGACATAAATATATAAATACGAGACTTTACAATATATTATTTGTTTGATATTATTGTTTGATATATTGAACAAATATCACTGCTTACCTCATGTATTTTTCAAGATCATATATCACTTGTTTGATATTATTGTCAAAGTTCTCTGGGAGAGACAGGGGTAGCAAAAAACTACAACAATTGTCAACTGATCATTTCATACATTGAAAATTGAATGCAATTACACAAATATATTGTAAATACAAAAGACTATGACTTACCTTGATGAAGGTATACCAATCATGTGTTTTCATCCTTGACCCAAAATCATTTTTCTTTGATATGAGATTGCTTATATCTACATAAAATCTTGTAGGAAATCAAATTTTTCAAATCACTTCTTTTATGACATTACTTTGTTGCTCTGTTAATAACCAAGGAAGAGCACTTGCATTAATTCAGTCTCCATTGTTATTTGATGCAATGATATTTTTCAATGCATGATTGAAATCATGAATGTCACTACAAAGTTTGCCAAGTTTTTCTTTGTCATGCCTTCCGTCCAATATTTTTCACGTCTCTATTATATTTTTTCCAATATCCATAGTATCAAACAAATGCACAATTTATAGATGCTCATAGTAGGGTAGCCTACTAAATTCTCTAGGATAACATTTTAGTCCCTTTGGAAGCTGGTCGATGATGCCTTTACGACCTTCAAGATCATCAACTACATAATTAGCCAACAAAACACAATCAAAATATATAATTTTCAAACATCGACCATTACGTGGAATGATATTACCTTGAATTCTATTATATTATAACTACCATAGGTGAGGTGTCATTCTTCGAGGCTTTGATGTAGTCTCTTCTTTCCCATTGAAAAGATGACATTTTGCACTTCGATACTTATGATTTCTAGGGAGGAACTGCCTATACTCATCAAACACTCATTTTTTTAAACTTTTGAAATGATGGGATTTCATCTTTGGACCACACATTAGACATGAAAATTTTCCCTTTTTTTGAGACCTACAAGATAACGATAAAATTGGATTAAATATGTATATTTTTAAAATTTGAATTATCTCATACAACTAGAATTCACCATAACATACCACAGAAATGTGTCAACTCTAGAGCATCATGAATTGTCCACACAAGCATTGCATGAAATTAAAATTTTCTTTGTCCAATTGGTCAGGAGATGTCATACATAGTGAAAACATTTTATAACACCAACAACTCATCGATAAGAGGTGCAATATATACATTCATATCTTTCACTTGGTACTTAGTTGAATTAACAACATCAAATAATTATTGTGGCCATTTCACTCAAAGAATTATAAATACATGTAGATAACTATAAAATAATAAGATACCTGGAATAATCATTGCCAACATAATGTGCTCCCTCTTTATTGACATCCATGAAGGAAGGTTATTGTTTATAACAAAAATAGGCCACACCGAGAAAATGGATCTCATCTCTCTATGTGGATTGACACCGTCTACTGCCAGAGAAAGCCTGAGATTTTGAGGTTCCTCTTTAAAGTGTGGCCACTTTTCCTCTATATCTATAAATGATGAACCATCCACAAGCATTTGAATAATGTCATCTTGACTCCTAGCATGTGCATGGTAATCCATAAATTGTGCCAAGCTATTGCACCTGAATAATCATTTCAGACATGGAATAATGGGGATGTGACAAAGAACCTTGCGAGGTGCCTTTTTTCTCACTTGATCATCTCGATATCTACTCATATGGCATTCAGGGCATTCTATTGCATTTTCATGTTCTTTATAATAAATAATATGATCTTCAAGACAAGCATCTATTGTTTGATACTCCATTCCAATATATTTTATTATGGCACATAATTCTTGGTATGAGCAAGGGAGAACATTTGATGGTGGTAACAAAAAGTCACCTATTAATCTACAACAAATAATATAAGTCATTACTATAAACAATCTTAATGGTACATGTTTCACCTTTTATAGACTATAATGACATATATGACAAACCTTAGCATATGTGACATTGCTATGTTGGATAAACCATTCATAACCTTCAAATTTACCAACAACAATATAGTAGAGAGAAGAGTAGATTGGGAGCCTTCATAAAGGGCTGTGTCTACCTTCTCAAGTAGAGGTATATCATGGATGTTGTCAATGTCATCCTCATCATCAGCAGCAACAGTAGCACCAACAACACCAGTACCAAATGTGTCAACAATCAATGCATTCATACCATCATCTTCAAATATGTTTTTGACACATGATCATCATCTTCCATGAGATCATGATCTTCAACTTCAATACTCACACCTCCATGGTCCTCTATATTCACACTGCGGAGATCGACCTATATAAAAATGATGATAATCAAACCTCCTTCCATGGTTCATATGTATATTAATTGTGAAAACAATATAATAAACAACTTACCACTAGATTATAATCAAACCCCCCTTCCATGTGACCATTCTCCCTATAATGTCTCTTTGCTATTTTGATTTTGATTATTCTTGTCTTTAAACCATTACAACTCTTGCATGGACAATAACATTTGTCATCGGCTTCTCTTTGAAAGTTAAACAACAATCTAGCGATTGTCTCCTTATTTTGATCAAATTCCCTTGTATTATCTGACATGATCCTTAATGTGTATATTTACAAAACAAATTGGAGATGCCTCCTTTCATTAGCTTCATGTCACCTTCTCATAGCTTCTCATTTTCTGACAAATTTCACTAAAAGCTTTGTAGGAAACCAAGTAAGGGGTATTCTTGAGTTCAAACACACTGACCTGCTACAACTAAATTATAAATCTTGAATTCACTATAAAATTAAAATTGAATAGGGAGATAAGTAAGATATTTAAAGCATTATTATTTCATGATGATGATAAAAATTTCATTGGCTCAAAGCACATAGTGGTGCAGGGGCACCTAGAGCACATAAGGAGTTCACAAAACCTATGGAGATAAAAAAGACATCAGTGAACATGAAGATATCCAATGACATCAATTGGAGCATTTTGGAGCCTATAATGACCTATAAGGTTAATACCTATAATAAATTGGCAATAAGCTCTTAAAGGCCTAATAAGCCTTAGGACCAATTTAGGAGTCTAGGATGAGTTTTTGAGTTGCAAGCTTATAATAGTTTAGATTTGGTTTTAATAAGGTTTAATAAGTTTATTTAGATCATATCCCAAGGTCTTAGGATTCAAAAATCTTAAGAAATGCTTCATTTTCAATGTCAATGATCACTTGTAAAAGGAGGGAAAATGGGTTTTTATATTTAATTAGTCTTAATATAATTTTCTAACCACCAAAGTTGGTTGAACAGACTTAGAGGAAGTTATAAATTAGAAGATCAAGCCATTATATGATAGTTAATTTATTAGATGTCATTAAACAACAACATTAGATACATTAGATGTCATTAAACAACAACATTAGTAGCATTAGATGCATAGGACAACATTAGCAACATTAGATGCATAGGACAATATTAGATGCCATTAAATAAATAAAGAGTGATCAAACACTTCACACAATGCCTTGAAGGTAATAGAAATGATGCCCTAGCTCTCAAAGCTCACAGGTCATCAAGCATTCCAAATGAAAAGATGTAAAGAATGCCAGTATTAAACAGTGAGCCCATGAACAATGTATCATGCCCTAGCTTACAGCAGCCCATGAGCCACCAAGACATTTTCTCATGAAATGATCATAAACAGGGAGTACCACAGAGTGTATTATTTTATTACTAATGTCCCTATTTGATCTAATAGCATCAATATAACAAACAAAGCACCAACCAATCAAATAGGGACATGAAGTGCTCAACAGTGAGCTCATAAAACAATATATTTAGTCTTAATAAAATTTTATAAAGCAACATATATTGTGTAAAGTGTTTGATCTCTCTTTATTTGTTTTGTTGTTGATATTCAATATGTGGTACTCCCCATTTATGATCATTTCATGAAGAAATGTCTTGACGGCTTGTGGGCTGCAAGCTAGGGCATCATGCATTATTTATGAGCTCACTGTTTGAGTACCAACCAATCAAATAGGGACATGAGGTGCTCAAATAGTGAGCTCATAAACAATGCATGATGCCCTAGTTGTAAGTAGTTATCTCTTCTATAATGATGGAGGAGTGAAAGGTAATGATCAATGAGGTTGCTACTATTAGATCATACATTAATACACTTACTATTTTAAATTTGAGCTCTGGCATCACGCAATGTTATTGTTGTCATTGCATGCTTGCTGCTCTTGTGCACCATATATTGTTTTATACACTATTTATTTCATTGAGACTATGAGCTATTGTAGTTGACTGTATTCTTTTGGGGTTTGATCTATTGTAGTTGTTTCTTTTTTCTTTGAATCATTGTTTACAATTACTTTTGATGCAATATTTGTGTGAAGAACAAGAACAAAATGGTGAGCGAGTGTATTTGACAAAGATAAACATGACACATTTTGTTGGGCTGATTGGGTTGGCCTGGTACCATTTACATGGCTTAGCCAGATATTAAATAGTGAGCTCATGAATAATGTCATTATGAAGCAGTGAGTTCATGAATAATGTATGATGCCCTAGCTTGCAGCCCGCGAGCCATCAAGACATTTCCTCATGAAATGATCATAAACGGGGAGTACCACATACTGAATATCAACAAAAAAACAAATAAAGAGAGATCAAACACTTCATACAATTCCTTGAAGGTAATAGAAATGATGCCCTATCTCTCAAAGCTCATGGGTCATCGAGCATTCCAAATGCTAAGATGTAAACAATGCCACTGAAATTGATTTAATGAGAAGACAAAGCTCGAATGCCTACCTTCCAAATGAAAAGATGTAAACAATGCCAATATTAAATAGTGAGCTCATGAACAATGTATGATGCCCTAGCTTGCAATCCGCAAGCCATCAAGACATTTCCTCATGAAATGATCATAATTAGGGAGTACCACATAGTGAATATCAACAACAAAACAAATAGAGAGAGATCAAACACTTCACACAATGCCATGAAGGTAATAGCAACGATGCCCTAGCTCTCAAAGCTCATAGGTCATCAAGCATTCCAAATGAAAAGATGTAAACAATGCCAGTATTAAACAATGAGCTCATAAACAATGTATGATGCCCTAGCTTGCAGCCCATGAGCCATCAAGATATTTCCTCATGAAATGATCATAAACAGGGAGTACCACATAGTGAATATCAACATCAAAGCAAATAAAAAGAGATCAAACACTTCACACAATGCCTTGAAGGTGATAGAAATGATGCCCTAGCTCTCAAAGCTCGTGGGTTATCGAGCATTCCAAATGAAAAGATGTAAACAATGCTAGTATTAAATAGTGAGCTCATGAGTAATGTATGATGCCCTAGCTTGCAGCCCATAAGCCATCAAGATATTTCCTAATGAAATGATCATAAACAAGGAGTACCACATAGTGAATATCAATAGAAAAACAAATAAAAAGAGATGAAACATTTCACACAATGCCTTAAAGGTAATAGAAATGATGCCCTAGCTCTCAAAGCTCGTGGGTCATTGAGCATTCCAAATGAAAAGATGTAAACAATGTCAATATTAAACAATGAGCTCATAAACAATGTATGATGCCCTAGCTTACAACCCGCAAGCCATCAAGATATTTCCTCATGAAATGATCATAAACAATGAGTACCACATAGTGAATATCAACAGAAAAATAAATAAAGAGATCAAACACTTCACACAATGTCTTGAAGGTAGTAGCAATGATACCATAGCTCTCAAAGCTCATGGGTTATCAAGCATTCCAAATGAAAAGATGTAAACAATGTCAGTATTAAACAGTGAGCTCATAAATAATATATGATGCCCTAGCTTGCAGCCCGTGAGCCATCAAGACATTTTCTCATGAAATGATCATAAACAGGGAGTACCACATAGTGAATATCAATAGCAAAACAAATAGAGAGATATCAAACACTTTACACAATGCCTTGAAGATAATAGCAATGATGCCCTAGCTCTCAAAGCTCGCGGGTCATCAAGCATTCCAAATGAAAAGATGTAAACAATGCCAGTATTAAACATTGAGCTCATAAATAATGTATGATGCCCTAGCTTGTAGCCCACAAGCCATCAAGACATTTCCTCATGAAATGATCATAAACAGGGAGTACTACATAGTGAATATCAATGACAAAATAAATAGAGAGATCAAACACTTTACGCAATGCCTTGAAGATAATAGCAACGATGCCCTAGCTCTCAAAGCTTGCGGGTCATCGAGCATTCCAAATGAAAAGATGTAAACAATGCTAGTATTAAATAGTGAGCTCATGAATAGTGTATGATGCCCTAGCTTCCAACCTGTGAGCCATCAAGATATTTTCTCATGAAATGATCATAAACAGGGAGTGCCACATAGTGAATATCAACAACAAAATAAATAGAGAGAGATCAAACACTTCACACAATGCCTTGAAGGTAATAGCAATGATTCCCTAGCTCTCAAAGCTCACGAGTCATCAAGCATTCCAAATGAAAAGATGTAAACAATGCCAGTATTAAACAGTGAACTCATAAACAATGTATGATGCCCTAGCTTGTAGCCCGTGAGCCATCAAGACATTTCCTTGTGAAATAATCATAAATAAGGAGTACCACCTAGTGAATATTAATAGAAAAACATATAAAGAGAGATCAAACACTTCACACAATGCCTTGAAGGTAATAGAAATGATGCCCTAGCTCTCAAAGATTGTGGGTCATCGAGCATTTCAAATGAAAAGATGTAAACAGAGCCAGTATTAAACAGTGAGCTCATGAACAATGTATGATGCCCTAGCTTGCATCCTGTGAGCCATCAAAATATTTTCTCATGAAATGATCATAAATAGGGAGTACCACATAGTGAATATCAATAATAAAACAAATAAAGAGAGATCAAACACTTCACACAATGCCTTGGCGGTAATAGCAACAATGGCCTAGCTCTTAAAGCTCATGGGTCATCAAGCATTCCAAATGCAAAGATGTAAACAATGTCAGTATTAACATTTATATTTTTCCATTAAATCAACAAATGCCATCAAAATTAAATTGAGTTAATGAGAAGACAAAGCTCAAATGCCTACTTTTAAGAAACTTTTACATCTTTTCATCAAATGACCCAAAAACATCAAGAATCATCATATATGGCCACTAATAGCCAGCTTTCAAAAGAATATGAATGAATACAAACATACATAAGTGGATGGCTTGTGAGCTGCAAGCTAGGGCATCATGCATTATTTATGAGCTCACTGTTTGAGCACCAGCCAATCAAATAGGGACATGAGGTGCTCAAATAGTGAGCTCATAAACAATGCATGATGCCCTAGATGTAGGTAGTTATCTCTTCTATAATGATGGAGGAGTGAAAGGTAATGATCAATGAGGCTGCTACTATTAGATCATACATTAATACACTTACTATTTTGAATTTGAGCTTAGACATTATGCAATGTTATTATTGTCATTGCATACTTGTTGCTATTGTGCACCATATATTATTTTATACATTGTTTATTTCATTGAGACTGTGAGCTATTGTAGTTGACTGTGAGCTATAAGCAACATATATTGTGTGAAGTGTTTGATCTCTCTATTTATTTGTTTTGTTGTTGATATTCACTATGTGGTACTCCCCGTTTATGATCAAATAGACAAAGCTCAAATGCCTACCTCAAGTGCCAGTGCCCTCTTCCCACATGGTGCTGGCATCTTCAGGCATGCCAAACTCGAATGCCCTCTTCACACCATGCAAAATTGTAGTGTTGTCTTTGCGGCAACTCTTTGAATTCACAAATTAAAAATGACACTTTTTTTTTTCTTCTATTTATAACCAAATGGGTGTTGCAATTTATGAGCTCACTGTTTGAGCACTGGCCAATCAAATAGGGACATGAGGTGCTCAAACAGTGAGCTCATAAACAATGCATGATACCCTAGTTGTAGGTAGTTATCTCTTCTATAATGATGGAGGAGTGAAAGGTAATGATCAATGAGGTTGCTGCTATTAGATCATACATTAATACACTTACTTCTCTAAATTTGAGCTCGGGCATCATGCAACATTATTGCTGCCATTGCATGCTTGTTGTTGTTGTGCACCATATATTATTTTATACACATAGAACAATAGATTTGGGGACTTAGACTTATGTTCAATCCTTAGTAATGGTTTGGGGAACTAATTACTGGATGAGTGACTATATTACCCTAGTTTGCATTATTAGATGATCTTGTTTAATTTGTGTTCATTTCATGCAAAGATACATGTAAAGGAAAAGAAATCTTTTCATCTAAATATTACATGTATATATATAAAAAATAACTTGTATATACTATACAAGAAAAATAACTTTCAGAAGAAAATGCAACTGTACTTAATCTAAATGCCACTATGTAATGTGTTTACTTACGATATTAATCTTAATATATCCCTATAAAGATATCCCTATTTTATTATTGATGTCCCTATTTACATCTTTTCATCAAATGGCCCAAAAATATCAAGAATGGTCCTATATGGTCACTAATAGCCAACTTTCAGAAGAATATGAATGAATGCAAACATACATAAGTGGATGAACATAAATAATGAAGGTACCAAACATTGTCTGAACTAATGAAGTGTTGACCCGGCATTCAATCCAGTATGCTCTTGTATGATCCAAAACCTGTAAGGAAAAGATGGGGTTAGATCCAAAGGATCTAAGCAATGCCTAGCACCATATTACTAATCCTCATCTATAATTATGCATGTGCATAGTCAAGCCATAAACAACAACAACATGGTAGCATTGATCCAATAACAAAAAATACATTACAAATGCCAAGTTCACGTCTCAATGAAATAAATAGTGTATAAAATAATATATGGTGCTTAATAGCAACAAGCATGCAATGATAGCAATAACATTGCATGATGCCCGAGCTCAAATTCAAAACACTAAGTGTATTAATGTATGTTTTCATGATGGCAGATATTAAACAATGAGCTCATGAACAATGCCAGTATTAAACAATGAGCTCATGAACAATGTATGATGCCCTAGCTTACAGCCCACGAGCCATCAAGACATTTCCTCATGAAATGATCATAAATGGGGAGTACCACATAGTGAATATCAACAATAAAATAAATAAAGAGAGATCAAACACTTCACACAATGCCTTGAAGGTAATAGAAACGATGCCCTAGCTTTCAAAGCTCGCAGGTCATCAAGCATTCCAAATGAAAAGATGTAAACAATGCCAGTATTAAACAGTGAGCTCATGAACAATGTATGATGCCTTAGCTTGTAGCCTACGAGCCATCAAGATATTTCCTCATGAAATGATCATAAGCGGGGAGTACCACATAGTGAATATCAATAGCAAAACAAATAAAGAGAGATCAAATACTTCACACAATGCCTTGAAGGTAATAGAAGCAATGCCCTAGCTCTCAAAGCTCACGGGTCATCAAGCATTCTAAATGATAAGATGTAAACAATGCAAGTATTAAACAGTGCGCTCATAAACAATGTATGATGCCCTAGTTTGCAGCCCACAAGCCATCAAGACATTTCCTCATGAAATAATCACAAACAGGGAGTACCACAGTGAATATCAATAGCAAAACAAATAAAGAGAGATCAAACACTTGACACAATTCCTTGAAGGTAATAGCAATGATGCCCTAGCTCTCAAAGCTCATAGGTCATCGAGCATTCCAAATGCTAATTAAGATGTAAACAATGCCACTATTAACAATGCTATCAAATAAACAATGCCCCTAAAATTGAGTTAATGAGAAGACAAAGCTTGAATGCCTACCTCAAGTGTCAGTACTCTCTTCTAAAACGGTGCCAACCTCTTCACTTGTGCACGCCAAAATCAAATGCACTCTTCACACCATGCAGAAATGCAATGTCGTCTTCCCGGTAGCTCTTCGAATTCAAAAATTACAAATGACACTTCCTTTTTCTTTTTTTTTTGTTTATAACCAAATGGGTGTCGCAATTACAACAATAGTGTCGCTATTATGACACCGTCGGGGGCACTTGCAAAAAAAACACAAAAAACATAAAAAAAATTGTAGTGGCATCGCAAATTGGTGTTGAAATTTGACCCCAAATGTTGCAGTGCTAGGAAGTCCCCATGACCCATTTTAACACATTTGAATGCTCAAGTGTGTCTAAAGGGGTCGTAGGACACCTTATGACACACTTAAAAATTCTAATATGTCCATAGGTGTCATGGGGACTTCCTAGGGATCCTAACGCATGATAAGGCATACTAGGACCCCTAGGAAGTCCCCATGACCACTTTTGACACATTTGAATGCTCAAGTGTGTCTGAAGGGGTTGTAGGACCCCTTAAGACACACTTGAGCATTCCAATGTGTTCATAGGGGTCATGAGGACATCCTAGGGGTTCTAACATGTGATAAGGCATACTCAGACCCCTAATAAGTCCCCATGACCACTTTTGACATATTTGAATGCTCAAGTGTGTATAAAGGGGTCATAGGACCCCTTAGGACACACTTGAGGGTTCCAATGTGTCCATAGGGGTCATGGGGACTTCCTAGGGGTCCTAACGTGTGATAAGGTGTACTAGGACCCGTAGGAAGTCTCCATGACATCTTTTGACACATTTGAATGCTCAAGTGTGTTCGAAAGGGTCGTAGGACCCCTTGAGACACACTTGAGGGTTCCAATGTGTCCATATGGGTCATGGGAAATTCCTAGGGATCCTAATGTGTGATAAGGCATACTAGGATCCCTAGTAAGTCCCCATGACCCCTTTTTACATATTTAAATTCTCAACTGTGTTTGAAGGGGTCGTAGGACCCCTTAAGACACACTTGAACATTCCAATGTGTCCATAGGGGTCACAAGGACTTCCTACGGGTCCTAACATGTGAGAAGGTGTACTAGGACCTCTAGGAAGTCTGCATGACTCCTTTTGACACATTTGAACACTTAAGTGTGTTCGAAGGGGTCATAACACGCCTTAGGAAACACTTGAGGGTTCCAATGTGTCCATAGGGGTCATGGGGACTTCCTAAGGATCCTAATACATGATAAGGCATACTAGGACCCCTAGGAAGTCCCCATGACCCCTTTTGACACATTTGAACACTCAAGTGTGTTTGAAGGGGTCATAGGACCCCTTAAGACAGACTTGAGTATTTCAATGTGTCCATAGGGGTCATGGGGACTTCCTAGGGGTCCTAACATGTGATAAGGAATACTAGGACCCCTAGAAAGTCCCCATGACCCCTTTTGACACATTTGAATGCTCAAGTGTATCCGAAGGGGTCGTAGGACCTGGTAAAACACACTTGAGCATTCCAATGTGTCCATAGGGTTCATGAGGACTTCGTAGGGGTCCTAATGCATGATAAGGCGTGCTAGGACCCCTAGGAAGTCCCCATGACCGCTTTTGACACATTTGAATGCTCAAGTATCTTTGAAGGAGTCGTAGGACCCCTTAGGAAACACTTGAGGGTTCCCATGTGTCCATAGGGGTCCTGGGGACTTCCTAGGGGTCCTAACATGTGATAAAGTGTACTAGGACCCCTAGGAAGTCCCCTATGACCCCTTTTGACACATTTGAATGCTGAAGTGTCTCTGAAGGAATTGTAAGACCCCTTAAGATAGACTTGAGCATTCCAATATGTCCATAGGGGTCATGGGGACTTCCTAGGGGTCCTAACATGTGATAAGGCTTACTAGGACCCCTAAAAATTCCCATGACCCCTTTTGACACATTTGAATGGTCAAGTGTGTCCAAAGGGGTTGTATGATCCCTTAAGACATACTTGAGCATCCCAATGTGTTCATAGGTGTCATGAGGACTTCCTAGGGGTCCTGACATGTGATAAGACATACTGGGACCCCTAGGAAGTCCCCATGATCCCTTTTGACACATTTGAATGCTCAAGTGTGTTCAAAGGGGTTGTAGGACCCCTTAAGACACACTTAAGCATTCCAATGTGTCCATTAGGGGTCATGAGGACTTCCTAGGGGTCCTAATGTGTGATAAGGCGTACTAGGACCCCTAGGAAGTGTCCATGACCCCTTTTGACACATTTGGATGCTCAAGTGTGTCTGTAGGGGTCGTAGGACCCCTTAGGACACACTTGAGGGTTCCAATGTGTCCATAGGGGTCATGGGGACTTCCTTCAGGGACTCAGCTTAGCCATCCTTACCTACTCTTTAATAGAGATTATCCAAAATTTGTATACAAAGGCATCCTAAAGGAAAAAATGAAAAGTTTCCCAAAGAATATCTACAATTTGTATACAAAAGCATCATAGAGGAAAAATGACAAAAAAAATAATAGCTAAACAGTAAAATTTATCATTAACGCCGGCAGTACCAAGGTCATACCCAGTGTCAAATCCTGGCCTATGACGTGCAAAATGAGCAAAGCAGGTGAAATTAAAGGGAAGCATTAATCAAATAGCGAAGGTGCATCAAATTGTATCAATATCATAATAAATGCAGAAAATACTGCTACGGACAAAAATATTTACACATTAATGGGAAAGAGTTGGAAGAGCTTCTTGGACACATGATAGAAGTTATAGATAAGGAGGTAGAGCTAGGAAGGGGAAAGCGGCAAAGGAAAGAAGTAAGATATGCATGTGAGCCTATGTCAGATGATGAAGATGAGTACTCACCATCTGCTAGTAGCTCTAGTAGTGATAGAAGCTCTTCAGTGCACATGTACACTGACACAAAAAAATTCAGATAGAGAAGTAACAAGTGCTGTGGAATTATCCATAGAGCAATGTGAAATGAAGGCTCAAATTGGTTCATTAGCAAGCACAAATTTTGGTCATGCACTTCATTCTAACACCACAAATATTTCTATTAGAAATGCCTATTCATCAATGGCCTTGCATTTATGGGACTTGGGAAACCAGGTTACTCATGTTGGGCATTATCCCTCAAATGTAAGTTCATTGCCACCTTTGGCAAGGCAGTCTCACTCCTCATTTTACAACAAAGAGTAGCCATCTATGGTCTAAAGGTTTTAATTCAGCAAACAAGTGGAGAGCTTCTCAAGGTACTGATCTGTAGAGAAGTTCCTAATTCATCTCAAGGTTCTCGTTTAGGTGACCAATTCCTTAGAGGTCCACAAATAGACCCATTGATTTCCCAAATTGGTAAAAGGGTAGATGTAATTTTGGAAAGAGTATCCCAATTGAAGAGAAATGGAAATTCTAGTGAGCATAAAGTTATTGCAGATCCAATGGGTGTATCTCCTCCACTGAAAAATATAACTACTTCCAGAGACTTAAGTTTAAATAGAGACTATTTGTTCCCAAACATGCCCCGGTCCAGCAGATGAACCATATGTTGCTTGAGTAAAGAAGATAGTGGTTTATTAAAGCATCTAAATTATCCCACTTGCTATCAATTACTAGTTTTTGAGTCGCTTGCTAGCTACTTCTGTGCAGGATTTTTGTAATATTTAATGTCCTCATGCAAGTACATGCCAATTTTTGTAAACATTTTCTGTTGTAAAGGGTTAGTGAGAAATATCAAAGAAAAGGTTCTTGCATGTATTATTTAGACACATATCAATTAGGAAACCATTTTTCTCCCATTACATGGCATAAATAACTAGATTCACTTTGTTAGTATCGATAGGCAACACGATGAGGGAAGAAATATTTGTGAAGAGGAAGTACAAATGTTACTGTCCAAAACCATTTGGAGAGTAATATTCTTCTCTTGATTGTAATAAGAAACTCAAAATGTAGAAGACAACAAATAGCTATGGCATTTATTTCCTGTGACCTATGTCAATTTCAGTTCAATTCCTATTGATGATATTCTCAATGTGTAAAAATAAACTGATGTGTTATTTTAAAATGGTGTTGACTGAAATTTATGAACATATGTCAAATATCCATTTTTTCCATAATTTGAAATAGAGCCAGTGGTAATATAATCAAATTTGTGAATTTCACATCCAATCATTGGATGTTAATCAAAAGTACAACACAGTAATATTTTTGAACCGATAAACAATCTTAGTCTTACTTCAAACCTACTCCCATGTATGTGGGTTCTTGGAGGTATCTACTAAACAATGTGTGGATCTGTAATGTCCCTATCTAGGATCTTACTCACTTTGCTTAAAAATCTTAATTAGAATTTGGATTTCTAATGCCTACTGTGATATTATTTAAGTTTTCCTTGCTCCTTACTGATTAATATTATAGTGAATTGGTTATCCTTCCCCTTCTCTCTCTCTCTCTCTCTCTCTCTCTCTCTCTCTCTCTCTCTCTCTCTCTCTCTCTCTCTCTCTCTCTCTCTCCTTTCCCTACTCTCTCTCTCCTACTCTCTCCCCTTTCCCTTCTCTCTATCTCTCCTACTCTCTCCCCTTCCCTTATCTCTCTCTCCTACTCTCTCCCCATCCCCTTCTCTCTCTCTCTCTCTCTCTCTCTCTCTCTCTCTCTCTCTCTCTCTCTCTCTCTCTCTCTCTCTCTCTCTCTCTCTCTCTTCCCTACTCTCTCTCTCTCCTACTCTCTCCCCTTCCCCTTCTCTCTATCTCTCCTACTCTCTCCCCTTCCCCTTATCTCTCTCTCCTACTCTCTCCCCATCCCCTTCTCTCTCTCTCTCCTACTCTCTCCCCATCCCCTTCTCTCTCTCTCTCTCTCTCTCTCTCTCTCTCTCTCTCTCTCTCTCTCACACACACACACACACACACACCTTCTCACTCTCTCTCTTCCTCAATGGCCACCCATGAATTTTTTAAATGGCTGATTGATTTCCTTTGCTTCTTTCAATGGCCATCCATTATTTTTCTGCAATCTTCCAACCTTTTGTACATAGTTGTAAAATACATATTAATATATTATACATATAAAAGAATATATAATATATGATATATAATGTAACATTTAATATTAATATATATTAAATAATATTTAATGTAAAATGTATATTATATAATATTTAATATATATAATATATAATATATCATATGAAGGATGGAGAAATGGGAGGGAGAAAGGGGAGGGAAGAGTGAAAAATCAAAATTCTGTCGGCATTTTCGGGTACCTGAAAATATCGGGTACCCGATTAGGCTCGATATTTCTTTGTGCACCAAACCTACATGGTCAACTATTGAAATGTCTCAAAAACATATTTTTACCCTGTTTCTCTGAGTTCCAGACTTCGACCATGTAGCTAACGACCTTTTTTCACCCAAATTTGATGAAAGGAAAAGGGTATCTTAAGGAGATTATTAGCTTTCAATCGATATAATTGCTGTCAAATTTTGAATTCGGTAAGTAATTATTAGTTATTTTCTAATTGAGTTACCTCTAAATTGTTGATTTATATACTGATTGAAAAATGAATATAACTTTCAAACGATATAACATTTTTGAAATCTGAAAAATGCGTCACATTCTATGCTTCACCTACTATAAGGAATTTTTTTTTTATAAATTTTTTGTAAAGTTTTGAATGAGTTAAGGTGGTCAAACACAAGAGTTTTTTTATTCTGAAAATATTTTGGCAGAAAATTCATAATTAATTATTTTTTTGGAATAAAATTACAAAAAAATATGCGTCACATCCGGGCATGAGTCTACTACTTATATATAAAATCTTATAATAAAATATTATCATTTGATTATGATTAAGGTGGTCATACATACACCAATTTCTTATTTTTTTCCATAAATTTTTGTACTGCTGCATTGAAATCTATACTTTTCACCAATCATACTAACTTTTTTTTAAAAAGGCCTAGTAGTTTAGAAACTACATTCAACTTTCTACAGAGTCTATTGTTACAACTTTTTGATATTAGGTTGATAGCTAGTTGAAATTTTCATGTCAAGTTGACTAACCCTGATTTGCTGATTTTTCATTGTCATTTAAGGGCATAGTTTGGCCCCTCAAGATCTTGCACATACCCTCATATTCTAAATCAGCTTGAACAAGTTCAACATCATCATCACTATCTAATTCTTGAGAAGTAGTTTCTATAGCCATGAATGAAACTTCATTTTCATCACATTCAAAACTACTAGATTCACTATCTAATACATCAACAATCAAACTCTTCTTCTTCTTCTTCTTAAAGAACTTCTTTTTGTTATAAAATTTCTTTTTACTTGATTTCTCTTTCTCATCATCTACTTCATCATGACTATTATAAGGACATTTAGATGCAAAGTGTCCTATTTTACCATAATTAAAGCATTTGAAAGGAAGTTTACCTTTTTATTTACCTCCTCCTTTCTTTAATTTTCTTGAGAAATGTGCTTCAAGAACATCAAGGTCTTTTGATTCTGACGAGACTTGCTTTGCCTTCTTTTCTGCTTTGAATGCTGCTTCTTTGCTTGTGGATTCATGCTTGCCAAAATTTCTCATTTCATAAGCTACAAGTGCTCCATGAGTATCTTCCATTGTATATTTGTTAATGTCCCTAGTTTATTCTATGAAACATATTCTAGAATCAAACTTATCAGGAAGAGATCTTAAAAATTTCTTTACAACATCAATATCATCAATTGTTTCACAAAGTCCTCTTATGCCATTAATTGTTTCATCTATCTTAAGAAGATAGTCTTCTACCTTTTCATCATCACCCATCTTTAGTTCCTCAAATTTTGCTTTCAAATGTTGTATCTTGGCTTCTTTAACTCTATCATTACCATGATAAGTATTTTTCAATTTGTCCCATACTTCTTTAGAAAATTTGCAATGCATTACCTTAAGAAACACATCTTTAGACAAACTGTTAAATATAGAAAATTTAGTTTCATATCAATTTCATACTTCTTTTCATCAAGATCAGTAGGTAAAGCATTAGTCAAAACTTTATAACCATTAACAACTGAAGCCCAAACATCAAAATTAATAGATAACAAGTATGTTTGCATCATTACTTCCCAAAAAGCATAATCCGATCCATAAAAAATAGGAACCTTTGAAGAACTATCATGAGCCATTGTAGATAAGTATTCCACTCAACCAAAATCTACCCAAAGTTGTTAAACTTGATGTAGGGAACCTTTCTCTGATACCACTTGTTGGAATACAAATGACACTAAGAGGGGGAGGGGGGCGGGGGGTGAATCAATGGTTACTTAAAAAATTGTCCTTTTCAATTTTTACAATTATAACATATACTTATGAAATATGAACAAGATATATAAAGAAAAAATACACAATATTTATAGTGGAAAACCCCTTAGGATTAAAAACCACTTTGAATCTAAAACTTTAATAGCCTCTTGGGAAAATATTTTAGAGGTACAACTCTAGGAAGCACCAACACCTTATTTGTGAAACACCGATTTCAAGGAACACCAATCCCTTACACCTGAAGCACCAACTTCAAGAATACAAGAAGCACCAACTTCCAAAATGAGTAAATGAAATAAAAAAATCAGAGGATCATCTCTATTACAATACAAATCATGAAACAAGGTTTCAACTCCAAGTTGAAAACATTAAGTAGGATTCACTTCTTTTCTTATCTCTCATACCAATTCTTTTACATCACCAAATCATACCAAATTATACAAGCCTTCTCAAAATGACTTTATCAAATCATGAAATGTGTAATCAGATTTAAATCAATACATCTAAATGTAATAAGATGAGTTTAATCAATAGTCTTCAAAATGCTATACTTCTTGAAAGATAAATAATATTTTTCCTTCAAAACATTAAAGATCCAAATGCATATTCATGTTCCTTAAAAACATCTGATTAAAGACTGATGTAAACCATTAAGATTCTAGTGAATAAACCCTTCTCAACCTCTGATATACTTTTGTAATGAAAATCAATTCACAAATGACAAAATAGAAGCACAAAGCATTACCCTCTTCTTTGTTTTAAAATATGCCTGCAAATTGTTTGGTCTACAAAGAATTCCACACAAATCCTGTAACTTCTCTCCAAACAAGGTTTGTACTATCTTATTGAGGAATGTATTCCCTACTTATAAACCAAAAAAGTCAACATTTTTTAGGTATTTAGATAACCCAAACTTCAATTAGACCAAAACTACTCAAAACTACTAAAATTGTCTTCAATTTTTGTAACTGCGTCTGATAAACATATTTTTTTAATGTTTACATACATATGATATGCAAAAACTAACCAAGACCCATTTTAGATAATTCATTGCCCTTTCCATAAAGGCATTATGATTTGGGTCTATCAGATAACTAATCCTATCGACTTTCACATATACCAAAACTATTTTTTATAACCATTTTCTTAACCAATGTGAACATTAAGTGTTAATTGTATAACACTTAAGTGTATGTCTTGAATATGTTTTGAAAAATATCGAAGGACATCAAATAAGATAATTTCATGATTTTAACTATACCATATGCCCATTATAATTGCATGGATGTATTATTGACATTAATGACAACATTCAAAGACCAAATACCAAAGGTTCAACAGTTTGATGCCATTATCAGATTTGTGGATGATTTGTTATTGATTTATGCCTTTCTTTTATAAATTTTGGCAAGGGTAGGGGGTGGAGTTGATTTGATCAAGGTTGAGTTGGGGTTAAGTCCATGGTTCCACCTTTGGAGATAATTTAAATGATTTGTCCTCAAAGCTTGGGACAAAGAGACAAAATGGGTGGCCAAGATGCTCTCACCTTATGTTTGATGAAGATTCATTTTGAGCTTGATCTATGTGAGCTTGATCCTTAAATCCTATTGGTCGATGCATTTTCCTCCCATTAGGTGGTTGAGGGAAAATAGGGATTTAATAATTAAATTTATTTAATTTTTTTAACCATGTGTACTCCTTGAATGGGTTGATTTGATTTAAATTGAACTATACAATTAATTAGACTAATTGTACAATTAATTGATTTATCATGATTTATTTGATTTAAATTGATTTAATGGCATTTGATTTTCAATTATAATTGAATTTTGGCTTGATTACAATTTTTCTTTGATTTTAGCTTGATTTCAAATGATTGCCTTGATTTTCCTTAGTTTCTCATTCGAATTGATCTTGTCCATTTTTAGGTGATTACAATCACTACTGCTTTTGGATCAAGTGCTTATCATCTTTCTACACTTGAGGGAGAAAAGATCCCCAAACCTATCAACATCCTTCATCTGAAGAAGTTCTACACATGATGCTACAAAAGCTTTGTACATATCTTAATTTCTTAAAAAATCTTAAAAATTGATATATGATCCTGAAAAAATGATCATCTTAGTGAAAACCTGGCAAACAAGCACTTTGATGCATCAAATAAAAAATTAAAAAAATTAAAAAAATAAAAAAATAAAAATCATGCCTTGGTGAAAACCTGGAAATAGGAACCTCGGTAGAGAAAATAAATAATCTTCCAAGTGGTGAAAACCTGGAATAGGTGCTACTTGAGACCCATGTGCCTATATCTATCAGCTTGTCTCTTAGTGCTTCGAACACTTCTCGACTCCCATCTTCCATCTCCTTGGTCTGGAATTGGTCTTTGTCTTGGGCTAGGGGGCATGAACTATACTCTCCTTTGATGTGCGATGGTGTCTTTTTGGTGACTCACCCTAAACATTGTTTCTCAATATTACCTTTGACATTAAGTGTCTCTTAACACTTCTCAAATTTACTATTTTGAGCCTATGCTTTGTTTGCAGTCCAGGATTGTGCGATGTTTCTCACTTATAGGCATGAGTCCTAGTGAGTTAGTGATTATATTTTCTTTTTCACAACCGCTCGTAAACTAAAATGACTAAGACATGATATGACTTATTTTATTTGTGTGCTGATTGACTGATAATTTTCACTGAGTGTTCCCTCCTTAGTCTCTTTGTGATGTTACGACTAGAGGAATGGAGGCATGGGGCATATTTTCTTTGATTTTTGACTGTGGGTGTCACTTTAATGATCCAAGGTGTCCCTTTCTTTGATCCCTTGGACACTTGAGAGATTTAAAACTTCATCCTTGATTGTTACATTGTGTTTTCTTATGCAATACCATACTCATGGTTATCTTGGCACTGATGCCTTGATACTAGTATAATCTTGCAACATTAACTTGGCAACTATGTTCAAGTCATATTGACACTTTTTTATCGATGCTTACATTTATTTCCTATATTCTATCTGATATAGATCATATTCATATCCTCGTAGTCACATTCACACTAGTGGTGGTTGTATGATCTTGCAATGTCCCTTAATAAGGCTCGATGATAAAAATAAGGACCTATTCACTCTTGCAAATCACACGCTACATTTTAATGGTAGCTTGCATTTCTTAGTTTTCATCTCAATTTTGGAGAGAGTCTCCTTCATCATATTGGATGGTTAGTCACCTGCGCTCGACCTTGTATCTTTCTTTCTTCTTCTTGATCATGTCTTTTTTATCTCCTCGATCTTTTGCTCTTTCGCCCTTTCCTGTCATCTCAAGGGGTTAATCATATCATCATATCTAATTATCAAAAGTGTTCAAGTTTCAAATCATGAAGTGAATAACATATATATTAGTTTACAAGGAATCTACAACTATGAGAGCATCACGTTATAGGTAATAAAGTAGAAGGTATGAGTACACAATCAATATCATTAAGATACATGTGCAAAAAGTAGAGATACATCCATGAGCATAAAGGAAATGAGACAAGTACACAATACATCAAAAAAATCAAGTATCTCATATATATATATCTATATATATATATATATATATATATATATATATATATATATATATATATATATATATATATATATATATATATATATATATATATATATATATATATATATATATATATATATATATATATATATATATATATATATATATAATGGATAAGTATGAGTACAATAAATAGATCAAAATCTTGAGTCAAAAATATCAGATGGGAAGCCCTAATACAATCTAAGACTGGCTTCCACCTCTTGAGCAGGTGGAGGAGCTTGGGCCCTATCTAGTGCTTGTACTGCACCCTTTGATCTATTTGTGCTCTACAAGTGTAATACCCCAAAAATGGGCTATAAGTTCATTAACCTCCTACATCGACAATTCGAACAAAATTGACATCAAAGTCCTAATCTAAGGCACATCTAAACATCATCGAATCATAATTGATTATCTTAAATTCTGCATCAGGGAATATTCCTAGTAATATTCCTAATCATCTTAATTATCTTTAATTTAATGATTATTTGGCAATAAATCACATTTATCCTAAGTTTGATTAATTGAATATTTTCATACTTAATTAATTAGATTTAATATTTGCCACTTAATTGTTTAATTAAATTTAATTCTATCTATTATTAATTGTATTATTTAATTTTGACAATAGATCAAAATTCCTATCTTTAATTGATTAAATTCTTATTTAATTAATTAAAACATGTTGTCATTATTTAATAATATAATTTTTAATAAAAATTTGGTAAAATAGTTAATTAACCCATAAATTAATTATTTTATTTCAAAAAGCAGTTAAGTTGAGAATAAATCACTTTATTTATTTATTAAATCATAATTATCCATGTGCACATTCAAGGACCAGTTAAACTCAAAATTGGAAAATCAATGCAAGTTGTTAGCTTTTTGAAACTCAACATCCTTTTGGAGTTCAAAAAGCTGATCTAAACTCTAATTTGAGTTAAAAAGCTATTTTTGCATGTTTTTGCATGATTTTGAGAATTAACTATCTTTCATGATCAGATAACTCAAAAATCAAGATGAGTTAATTTGAGTGATTTATGGCTTTTATCCATGCACCTCCAAAGCCCTGGATTTCTATAAATTAAGGCTTTAGCTCTTCACAAATCATCTCATATTTTGCACAATCACGCTGGAGAATTGGAATTGAAGAATCAAAGCTCTTGCGAATCGGTATTTTTGTGAGATCAATCTTATTTTTGCATTCATATTTCATATCATTTCTAGATTAGCATGGCATATCAGTTTTCAATAGCATAGATTCATATCAAGTTTTTATCATTCTTATTGCATAAAAAAATCCAAAAAAATAGATTAATTGCATTTATTCCATATCTAGAATTGCATTCAAATCCTTCGTTTAGGTGTCGTCTAGGTCACTGATCTCGATTACAAACTGAGAACATTAATCTCGCACCTATTAGAAGGCAGTAAATCGCTTGGTTAGATAGCTTTCAATTTTGCACGATTTTGATTATCACTAACCTCTAATATTTTACTGAGTGTTGTGTCTACAGATCAGGTATAATTTTTACACACACATTTCTGGCGCCCACCGTGGGGCAACCCACCTTTGCATTCTGGTTTTGATTTTTTTTTGGAGCTAAAACCCTAAAGTTTTAAAGATTTAATTTTATCTCCCAAATGGCTTGGAATTTTGGTCTGAAATTTTTTTTTTAGGTTGGTGATATGTCACGGAAGCTACAGTAAAAAATTTAGAATTTTTTGAGATGTTTTGAATTTTTAATAATTTTTTCTTGAAATTATAGAAAAAATTAATATCTGAAGAAAATCAGCATATTTTTCAAAAAATTTTATATTTCCGAAAATCTCTTTAAATTATACAGGGGGTCCATTCTTTGCATTCTAAATTTGGACATGATATCATAGCTCAAATAGTCAATTTACAAAAATTGGTCTATTTTGATAAAATGGGTCTCTAGGGCACAAATGAAGAGATTTTTCTAAAATTTTTGCATTTTTGGAAAGCTCTCTATTTTTTAGTAGGGGTTTCTATTCTGAATTTCTATTTTTGTGGCCAAAATCATATCAAAAAAATTAGATCTTGTTGACTAGGTCAAATGCAGCAAAAAAATTAAAGTTTTGTGATGGGTATGCACTTATTTTTTTTACATGGTTCAATGAATGATATGAGTTGTCATTTGGGTTGATTGCTGGTTATTATTACTGATAATAATTGATTTTTAGAGCTAACCCTATGGTTTTCATAAGTTGAATATATTTTGCATATCTTGTTTGCTTGTTTGCTTGTTGGAGAGTTCGTCACTTGCTTGCATGGAAAAGCTCAACAAAAATTGCTAAAAATCAAGTAAAATCTACTAAGCACGTTGCAAGGATCCTAGGTATTCTCCTTCATCTAATAATATTTTGATTTGGGACTTAAAATAAATCTCTTATGTGTCAAGCTTGTGTGCATCTTTTCATGCTTTTGATCTATTTCTACACACTTGCATAATTGATACTAGGTTGTGAACCCTTAAGGATTCATTAAGTAGTCTCAGAATACTTGTGATTGATCTTGATTGCTATCTTGGGTTATTGGACTCGCTAATCCGCCGGCCCCTCATTTCCGCCCCGTGGTTGCAATCTCAGCGCCATAAAGGGGAGGGGTCAACAGGACAGAAGCGTTAAGTGTTCCACTTGGCAACCCTTTTGTGCTTTTAGGAACTCACTTGTTTTCTAAGTTGGGGACTCATTTTCAGCTTGTGTGAGGTGTTAAGTGTTCCACCTTGTGGACTCATCTCATATTCACTTTAAACGTTAAGTGTTCCTCTTTCTACTTTTTGGATGCTTTTGGTAGATTTGCTTTCGGAACATACATCTGTGCTCACATAGTAATTAGGCCCTATGAACACTATTCATGATTCTTGAGAGATTGGATTCCTAGCAAAATCCTTCCTTGACGACGGAATCCTTGTAGGTAGGGAGGATACTTAGTGCGTTTCACATTCAGCTTGGTTAGTGCATCTTCTCTTATTGATCGACACATTCTCTCTCCAGAGAGGTTGATAGATCACGTGGGGTTGATATCATGAGCTTTGGTGAATCAAAATTGGTTAGTGCATCTTCTCTTATTGATTGATACATTCTCTCCCCGGAGAGGTTGATAGATCACGTGGATTTGATATCATAGACCTTGGTGGAAAAAAACTTTGTCTTAGCGTGTCGGATTAATCTACTTGCTTTGTTTGGGTTAAAAGTGAAGAGGTGTCAAAACCTTGAATCTGGAGCCAAGTCCCCTTGTGGTATACTATTGTGAGTCATCTTTAGAGAGGGTTAACCATAGCGGACAATCCCTTCACAGGGCAAACTGTGTTGACGGAACCTCAAGCGGTAATAGCCATTTTCGCCATGGTAGTGACAGCCGCTATATAAATGTCCTTGTGGAAGAAATCTCCATGGGTATGGTTCATTGTTGGGTTGTTAGATCTCCCTAGCAGCTCTTGAAGATTAAGTTCTCAGACTATGTCAAAACCCTGGTGCGCCGGGATTGGAGTTCACCCCTTTGAATCATAAAAGTTGCAAAGTCAAACCATTACTAAAAACCCTAGAGAGGCCAATTTTTCATTCTCAGGTATATGTGTGTTATTGCAAAACTTTTCAGAACATACACAATTAGTACTCTCAGGGATTAGCACAATTTGGTCACTTGATTGTTCATGCACAAAGTTGCTTTTGCCCTTGTTCATTGTTTTCAGACGTGCTTGGAATCACTTGCTTGCTGTTCTGCATGCTTATTTATCTACTTGGCTATTAAAAATGATCAAATCTGGTATAACCTTCAAAATCTGGATAGTACAATTTGCAAACAATCCAAAACTGAAAACCTTAAATTTTGCAAAAATTGACGTAAAGTTCTTTCTGGAGTCAAAAGTCATTTCAAGAAGTCAAAAGTCATACGAGTTTTGTCAAGTGTCATTTCAATATTACCCAACTGTCGTATGAGTTTAGCAACTATCATTTCATAGACTACCCAATGTCGTACGAGTCTGCAGAGTGTTGTTTGGAAAAATTTGAGAGAGTTGTCAGAAATTGTCAAATTGCAAGATATCCAATGTTTCCAGCCTAGTTCCAGAATCTGTCAAAAATATCATTGTGTCAGGAATAGAGCAGTAGCTATTGAGCATTCTACCATTTTCCGAGTTTGATCTTTTGAATCTGATCTAGTCTTCTGTTTGATCAATTTGAATCCTTTTTATCTCGTGTCAAAACCTTGTCATAACTATCAATCTTCAATCAATCAATCTTCAAAAACAAACTAAGTGTTGAGAACTCGTGTCCGCTATCTTTTGGGTGATCTATCCCATACATCCAGGGCACAATTTCCTTCAGCCACATCTCATCAGATCTTCAAAACTATCATAATCTTGACAAGGTTGCATCATCCGATTTTCTCGAATCAAATTGTTCTTCAGTTGTCTTCATCCTTTTCTTCTGTTTCATTCAAAGTTAATGGTGGAGACCAGAGCTTCTTCACACAAGAAATCAGAAGAAACATCTCAGAACTTACTTTTGACCAATACCCCGGGTCCAACTCTTGAACAACTCATCAAGTCAGGTATCTACGAAGACGACGGTCTCGATAACTTTCGATTGAAAACTGGTTACATACCTCCTCTATCAACTCACAGAGGTAATCAACAAACTCCTCCTCAATCTATTCCAGGGAGCCCAAAAACTCCTACCATGTCTCAAGCAGGGACAAACCATGGTTCTCTAGGAGGAGGATCCCAGGGACACCATTCTCAACATAATGCCGACCAAGACCCTACACCCTCTGAAATCCATCGGTGTCAGAATGACGATGAATTCAAAAGAATGATGAGGCATTTCTTGAAAATGGATAGAGAGGCATACTTTTTGCAATTAGCCCAAGAAGGAGCTAAACTTCCTCCTCACTTCAATGTCAAAGATATCATCACGCATGAGGAAGAAACTCTGATGACGGCCATAATGAACTAGCTGCACGCTATGCAGGTCAAAATGAATAAAATTAAGAAAGAAAAAATATCAAAAGTACAAAAAAATTAAAAAAAATCAAAAGTACAAAAAAATTGAAAAAATGAAAAATACAAAAAAATGAAAAAAGAAAGAAAAAGTGCCTTGGTGAAAACCTGGCAAACAGGCACCACTTGTTCCAAATGCTCCATCTATCAGCACAATCTTGGTCTTTCCCAGCTTTCAATCTTGCTTTAGTTTGTACATATCTCCCGGTTTGTTCCTGCATTTCCAGTTTTCAATAAGTCGGCCTGTACACCAACCAACTCAAGCGTCTGCATCCTATCAATGTTCACACTTGGGGGCAATCAATGTCATATCCTATGGTCTCCCATGTATCTTAGACGTGTCATATCCACTCAGAGTCCTTTGAAGCTTCAAGTTGAGTCAGTCAGTCTGTCTCGTCTCCAGAAAGGATTTTGCATCAACAACAATCAAACATCAAAACTCAACTGAAAACAATCTGTGCTTTTCATGCTTTTATCTCCTTGTAGGCTTACTGATTCGCATTGAGATTTTTGCATATTGTGTCCCTTCGAGCTCTTCAATGATGTCCTTTACAGGATTTAGAGAGTGATGACTGGGGGCATAATCTTTTCTTTGTCTTCTGCTTGTATGTGAAAATCTAACAACTTTGGAAATTTTGGATTGAAATGGTGTCCGACTGTAAGAGCCTCTATCTCAAATTGGATGGCCATGCGTACCTTGACCATTGATACCCAAAAAAAAATTCAAGGACGTTTGATCTAACTATTATCTTTTTGAGTAAGTTCTTTCTCCTACTGTGGAACGCAATCTTGCCTAAGGATGTGAACGATAAAGGGTCACTACGGGTAATTCACATTGGATTTAGAATGATCTCTTGACTGTTTGATGTGTTTGCAACGCAAGGCGTACTCAGGTCATCATGACGTGTATGTTTTGATGCTTGTACAAATTGCTATATCAAAATGGACATGATATTCAGGTCATCTTGGCGTTTATGCCTTGGTGCTTATATCTAATCCGACATTCTGAAAAAAAATCAATATTCATATGTCCATGGTTGTATAGCCAGTGGGTGTTGTATTGATTCTTGCGCATACAAATTGATATTCATATGTCTATGGTTTCATAGCTAGTGGGCATTGTATTGATTTATCCGATTACCTAAAAGTTCAATGATGATAACAAATCGACATATGATCAATGAGTAGGTCCTAGGTCTTAGGTTGCATTTCATTTTGCATGTCTCATTTCATTTTGCATGTTTGCATGATCTCACAATGATTAAACGAACTCCAATGCTTAAACGATTCTTCAAATCGCATCTTCAAGTCTAACAAGAGCTGAATCTCACACGAAGGTTCCTCCAATGAAATAGCAAGTAGAATCCTTTTTCGGGATCAAAATTCAAATCTAAGATCATTCATATTATTAATTGCTTGCATAATCAACCTTCAATCATCATAGAAATCTAGTATTCAACTTAACTGATTATCTTACATCACACTATCAAAATTTCAACTTGGTCAACCATGGTCAACTCATGGTCAAACCTAGTCAAACTTGGTCTTTTTGGACCTCCAACGATGCAGAATGCATTCCCGGACGTGTTTTAACCACTTCTCAAATCAATTAACATGTTTCTGAACTCTCAACGTTGACTTTTCTTGTCAGATTTTAATTTTAATCCCGAAGGGGGCATGGTATTGCATATCATTCAAAGTCTGTAATCAAATTTGAAATCATATCTTTATGGAAATCATATCTTTCATCAGTGATCAAGACAAACAATCACGTCTAGTCGCTGATTCATCAAAAGTCCTCATCACTCAGGGCAAACCTATCATCACTTGGGGTATATCAGATTTGTCGATCCATATCAATCTGGTATTCTCTTAATCTTGTAATCTGTATCAGTTTTTGCAACCATCAAATCATAGTGTTCTTTCCTTGGTTCTTCGGCAACTGAAGGGTTTGGATGTGATACTTGCTAGTTCTGCTAAGACAATCGAGTCTAGAACGGGTCACTCACTTCTTTGCAATCCTAAGGTTTGGAATCAGGCATTTTGACACTTTTTCACAATCATCGGTTCATTGCTGCTATAGTAAACATTATCTCTGGTCATTCAGGACCTCCTATCTCAATATCTCTCAATCGGTTTCTATCTTGAGATAGGCTTATCTTTTGAATCAGTTTCATATCTTTATCAAACACAGACTATCTTTGAACCACTGCGCTTCACACAGTAATTCAAAGAGGGGCAAAATGTAATACCCCAAAAATGGGCTATAAGTTCATTAACCTCCTACATCGACAATTCGAACAAAATCAACATCAAAGTCCTAATCTAAGGCACATCTAAACATCATCGAATCATAATTGATTATCTTAAATTCTGCATCAGGGAATATTCCTAGTAATATTCCTAATCATCTTAATTATCTTTAATTTAATGATTATTTGGCAATAAATCACATTTATCCTAAGTTTGATTAATTGAATATTTTCATACTTAATTAATTAGATTTAATATTTGCCACTTAATTGTTTAATTAAATTTAATTCTATCTATTATTAATTGTATTATTTAATTTTGACAATAGATCAAAATTCCTATCTTTAATTGATTAAATTCTTATTTAATTAATTAAAACATGTTGTCATTATTTAATAATATAATTTTTAATAAAAATTTGGTAAAATAGTTAATTAATCCATAAATTAATTATTTTATTTCAAAAAGCAGTTAAGTTGAGAATAAATCACTTTATTTATTTATTAAATCATAATTATCCATGTGCACATTCAAGGACCAGTTAAACTCAAAATTGGAAAATCAATGCAAGTTGTTAGCTTTTTGAAACTCAACATCCTTTTGGAGTTCAAAAAGCTGATCTAAACTCTAATTTGAGTTAAAAAGCTGTTTTTGCATGTTTTTGCATGATTTTGAGAATTAACTATCTTTCATGATCAGATAACTCAAAAATCAAGATGAGTTAATTTGAGTGATTTATGGCTTTTATCCATGCACCTCCAAAGCCCTGGATTTCTATAAATTAAGGCTTTAGCTCTTCACAAATCATCTCATATTTTGCACAATCACACTGGAGAATTGGAATTGAAGAATCAAAGCTCTTGCGAATCGGCATTTTTGTGAGATCAATCTTATTTTTGCATTCATATTTCATATCATTTCTAGATTAGCATGGCATATTAGTTTTCAATAGCATAGATTCATATCAAGTTTTTATCATTCTTATTGCATAGAAAAATCCAAAAAAATAGATTAATTACATTTATTCCATATCTAGAATTGCATTCAAATCCTTCGTTTAGGTGTCGTCTAGGTCACTGATCTCGATTACAATCTGAGAACATTAATCTCGCACCTATTAGAAGGCAGTAAATCACTTGGTTAGATAGCTTTTAATTTTGCATGATTTTGATTATCACTAACCTCTAATGTTTTACTGAGTGTTGTGTCTACAGATCAGGTACAATTTTCACACACACAGCAAGTAGCCTGGCACTCTCTGACTTGTAGATATCGTGATAATGTAGGATGCATAATAATAAGCCACTCTGGCCTCGTGTCACTGCACCTCTTGCCACCCTTGGAGCCTCCTCTCTTCCATCCATCACCACCCTCATCACCTTAGTCCCCTTTGCCTCTAGGTATCAAATATGTGAATCTAAAAAACCTAGAGTACAAGTGATCCTAGATCCATCTCCTATAATCTAAGGTGGTCCCCGCATTTGTAGTCTTGGGGTAAAGTTCAGGTACTACCCTATGTAACTACTGCATATCATGAAGACATATGTTGTATCTTAGCATGGGACTCCATTCAAGGTCCTCCTCATCTATGTCCCTGGCATAGCAGGTGGTCTTGGTATTGACAGTCTGTGCCCTACTAAACTTTTACCACACTCTTCTGATAACAAACTATTCAACGATGCTTGAGTGTTTTCCCAACAATGGTATGCTATAGAATATGTATGCCAGCTCATCTCTGGCCTCGACCCACTGCTCACACTTAATATATGGATGCCATACAAAGGAATGAAGATCATCTAAGAAACACTACCAATATGGAGTGTCCCCCACATGGGTTTTCTATATGAATCCTGAGTACCTGTAAATATAGGGTCACCCTCTCTATCTAGACTGTACCCTCAGGCGGATCACAAAGATGTGCTCCCACGCCCACACCTATGCCAAGATGGCTGCTACTAACCAACTCTTCCCCTTCCTATAGACTATATCATGAAGCTCACCATTCATGTCTACCAGGAGAGAGGGTCCCCATGGCATCTATCTTGGGTGAGATAAAAAGTCCATAACTAGTTGACCCCATCCACAATTGAAGCCTCTCTAACTGTTGTCTTCTCCCAAAATTTTCCTAATCAAAGAAAAGAGAATGCATGCGATGGGGTACTCCTCACTATAGCTATCCATCATCTACTCCTAGAGGATGGTGTGGTGAAGAATGGTGAAGTCTATGAACACGGCCTAGATAGAAGCAATCCCATCGATAGGCAATTGATCAAAATATATTTGCAAGATCAAATTTTAGTATCAGTATCAACATTGGTCATAGTAAACATAACGTAAGTCTTAATCAAGAATATGCAATTATCAAGGATACTTATTGGCTCTCCATGGCGCAGGGGATGCAAAGAATGCGGTAAATGTCCTCTAGTGTGACTGTGACCTCTCCAGTGGGAAAATAGAAGGTATTATACTCTGAATGAAATCGCTTAGCGAGCACAGTTAGTAATCCATGGTTTTCCCAAATATGGGGCATCTGCAAAAGCTCACCAAGGTTCATAGACTCTAAAGTGCCTCTCTCATCGACATATAACTGAGGAACAAGGTGAAGGCCTAGTGGATGAGGAGCCCTGATGGCCAAATCCATAAATCGACGCTGCATCATAAACATAAGTAGAAACACATAAAAAAATATCATAGATATCTCAGAAAGTGACTAAAAGCATCAATAAGACATCAACAATAGATCTAAGTACTCCTATTCAAGTCGCTGATCAATCAAAAACTTAGAAAATAGAAAATGATATTTCACAACTCAATTTTGTTTCGTAGGACACTTACTAATATACTAGTGCGACACTTCAAAATGGTGTAATATTTCACACCAAATCGTACAACTAATGGGTCTCACTCATGCACTACTTCATAGAAAAGGCATGCGACACTTCAAGGTTGTGCAAAGTGTTGTACGACATTTCTTAGTAAAGTCGTGTGACACTCCAAAGTTTCATATGATTTTTTTTTTAAAAGCGTAAAAGAACAATCAGGCGTCACCTTTTAGGCTAACTTATCAATACAAGTAAATTTTAGTATTTCTAACTAAAAATAAATTTTGGTCAAATATATGGTCTAGCTAGATTCATTCTAGCTAAGTTGGATAAGTTCTTTAACTTTTCCAATTGGAAATGTCTATTAAATGCATGTTTTATACCACTTTAGGTCCAATTACCATAAAAATAAAATTATTTTAGAAAAGTGGCGTTTGAATATCTGCTAATCCTTTTAGTCATATTTTAAAAAAAATAAAAAATACCCTTTTATAGTGATCAGACTCAAGAATATCCTCATATAGATTTTATAGTGTTTTAATTAGACATAGTTTATTGTAATTAAAACATATTGCAAGTAGATATTTTAATAGTCAAGGAGACGTTGATTCAGAGAAAGAAAAAAATAGTAAATCATATTAAATAAAATTGAAAAACATATTGTGCACTAGAGGAGAGAGTCCTCTTCAAGAATATATATTTCTTTTTCTAATTGGGATAGATTTGTTATGAAAATTATGTTGGGAGATGAAAACTATTGATTTTAGTGAGTTGGAATTTGAATTGTTATAAAAGAGAAAATAAAGGTCACAAACCAATTTTTATTTCTTCATGCACTAGCTATATATGTCATCTATGACATATTTTGAAATTAGGGGAAAAAAAAATTATTTACATTTAATTTTTTGGTGGGAACTAGACCCCTAATTTTTAGCATTTTACAATAACCAAAAAATTGTCTTTAAACATTAAAAAAACATATTAATTCTTATTTAAAAATATTATTAAAAATATTAATCATAAAATTAGTCCATTTTATCACATTTAATTAGTTTACATCATCTTCAAATTCCAAACACAAATATCATTTTTATACTATTGAAGTTGAACAACTTTGATTTTGTTAGCCTTTTCCTTTGTAAAAGGGTGACAACTTATTGTGCTTTCACCCAAAACTATTAAAAAAGTGTTGAAAACAAAATAAATGAACCAAAACAGGACTTTTTTTTGGGTACTTACTGCCTGGGGATACCCTCGAGCTCAGTTGTGTAACAAGATGAGCTTGAATTAGTGCTTCTCTATAGAAAATTGTCTATTTTCCATCGAGAATCTCTATCTCGCTCTGAAATCACTAAAAGTCAAAAGGCACAAATGAATTGAAAATGACCCTTTGGGCCCCTTATATAACATTTTGACCTAATTTTTCAAAGTCTCAAATTTCTGCAAAAATTGCACCCTTGCCTAATTTCAACGTCCTAGATCCATCGAAACCAAAATCCAACTTCATGTTGATTATCAAAATCATGTTATAAAATTCTTTCCTCCTCCACGCAGGTGATTGACCCTTCGAGGATAATCTCTTCAGTCTTTTGAGGCAATCATCATTTATCTCTCTTCCATCATCATTTCATCATCCCTCCTTTTGACTTTAACCTAATTTTAGTGCTATATCTTTCTGGTCAATCTTATTCAAATTGGGGTAAATTTCTATCACTTGGTGGTCAAACTTGGTCTTATGAGCTTAATTGATCATCTGGAACCTTGCCTTATCTTGATTTTGATAAATTCTATCTCATTTCTGCATTTTCTTTACCTCATTTCGATTTCAATCCCGAGGTGGCAAGAATCATCTATCATCTATCTCTTAAACTACAATCTTATCTATCTTCACTAGTTCTCATTTGATCAAGTTCAGGATTAGTTGCCTTTCTATGCTTTGTTCGATCAAGTTCATAGTCAAACCTATCTTATCTACCTTAGCTAGTTCTCATTCGACCAGGTTCAAGATAAACTATTTCTCTGTGTTCTATTCGATCAAGTTTGGAGTTAGATATCTATCATTTATCTCTAACATCATCTATTCTTTGACTCAATGTGTTCCTAGATCACTCACACATTAGTCAAAGAGGGGAAAATGTAATCATTCAAAAATGGTCTAGTAAACCTTGAGCTCCACTTTAATATTAAACATTTAAAACACTAGACTTTATCTTATCGTTAATCAATCTTGTCTCTTGATCAAATCATCAATTTAATCATTTATTTGATGATATCCTAAAGTTTGACCACTTCATCCCAAGCTTTATTTAATTAAAAGAACTTGTCCCCTTTTAATTAAATAAAATCCACTTTATCCTATGTGTGCTCATGAAAAAAAAATAAAATTTGAAAAAGAGAAAAAGACAAAAGTGGAATCTCTTTTGCCTCTTAATCCTCACCACTCATTTCTACCTAACCATTCATGTCCATTTGATTTTGCCTCTTGAGAATCTTGTGCCTAAAGTCAAAATACAAATTATTCTCCACCCTTGAATTTTGCCTCTTAATCTCCACTATCCATTGCTCTTTAAAGGGTGACTCTCTCCTCACTCTTGCATTCCTAACCTACAGATCTTAAATTTATGCCATTATTTTATCTACTTGCATTCTTTAGAGCATTCTAGTCTATTTGCATTCTTAACTTAGCATTTCCTTATTGCATTTAACTTAACTCACATAGCTTAACTAGGAAGTATTGTAATCTTGTTAGATTATCTTTTCTCTCTTGTTCTTGCATTTGCATTCTAGGTTAGATCTTGCATCTCATTTAGATTATATCTCATTCTTACATCTTCATTTTAAATCTTTCATTCTATGGTGCACCTTGCAAGGGTTTCTTATTGAGGTTCATTTGAGAGCCACTATGCATAATATTTACATTCTTGCACATCATAGATAGGAAACTATAAGACGCTTCTTAGGACATCCTCTTCCATAGATTCTCTTAAGTAAAATGGTTTATATAAGTGTGTCACATTTTGATCACATATTTTTGGCACCCACCGTGGGGCTAGACATGCATTTTTGGCTTTAATGGTAATTTTTTTTAATGATAAGAATAGATCCCTTACTGAGTCTCAAAAGAGACTCATTATGCATGATATCTCCTTGGAGGTTACATCTGTCATCAAAATCTAAAGGTAGATATTCCACAAGCTACTAGATCATGGGTCAATTGAGCTAAAAAAAAAGGAACTCTCTCATGGATTCACATGGCCATGATAGAAAGAGGAGAGGACACAGTTTCAGGTGGCCTTGGAAAATGTTATAGAAAAGTTGCATGCAAGAAGAAAAAGTTCAAAGACCTAGGAGGGAGTTGCACCTTTTCCTAATGCTCCCTATGTTGATGTTGTTCCTGAGACTGTTGTTGTAAATGCTCCCAATGGTGCTGTTGCAGAAGATACTATTGTAGCTATCCCCTTGGAATTTATACCCTAGAGCATAATGAACCATTCATGGATGAAATGTGCATTCACCTTACTCTGAGTGGATGGATGAAAATATACTTATTAGGTGGATGGAGGGACATTTGGGCTGGGTTGCTTGGATTAAGAGGGATGGACTTGAATAGGTAGTTTAGATGCTATTACATGTTCATTTTATTTTGAGATCTATATGCCTGGAGGCCACATCCTCATACTCTTTACATATGGTTTTTTGTATTAGATATCATGGATAGATAGAAAATACTTGAAACAGTTCAATGATGTAATTTATTTTGGCTGCATTATATCTAATACAAAAAATGCTATCTCTAACATTTTATATTTGATTCCTTTTTGTTCATTTATCTTTAAATATATTCAACAATGTAAATACAAAATTTTCAACAATTGCTATGTTACAAATATATTTATTTTTAACAATGTAAAATATAAATAAAAGATTTAAATTAGATATACTAATGTCAAATATTTGTTTTAAATGTGATTCGTCATTTGAAAGTTTTATTTTAAATGTTAATCTTCATTTATGTATGCATAATCATATAAATTCTCAACAACTCCTATGTTAAAATTATATTTATATTTAATAATATGTACAAATTTAACTTAGATATATACTAATATCAAACCTTTATTTTAAATGTGATTCTTCATTTCACTATGCAAAAGATTATATAGATTTTCTACAACTTCTATATTAAAAATATGTTTCTATTATATGTAAATTCTAGCATTTTATTTTTAAATCTATTATAATCATTTATCTTTAAATATACTTACTATTATAAAAAGTTAAAATAAAATTTTAATTAGATATATGCTAATTATTTTGAAAAAAAAACCTCTTCACTAATTAATATAAATAATACACGAATATTCTAACATAGAAATTATAGTATCAATAATATTAACATTCTAAATAGTTATTTACAACAGCATCTTTTATACACTCTATCACTATATACCTTTAACAATTTAACTTTCAAAAAAAAAAAAAAATCCAATATACCAAACATAATATTATTGACACATCTCCACCGTTTCTAATATAAATGCACCAACGACTTCTCTTTCCTTGCACTTCCCTCTTATCAACGTTCCGTTGCACGCATCCACATACGTGCGACTGCTACTACATAGCAGTCCCATGTACAGAATGTTGTCTATCCTAAATTATAAAACAACTCTCTTTTTTTTTACTTCACTGTTTACATTATTTTATAACATATTATACATTCCATTTTATACATCGCCGACTATGAGTCTCCTTTGGATGCCGACAACTTATCACTTTTGAGTCCGTCAATCTAAGAAGAAAACCACTCCGTTCTCACTCTCGAAGTATTTACTCGGAACCCTTCTCTCCTTACCACCGTCCCCACCGCATTCCTCTAGTTTTTCCACCACTTTTCTCATACAAGGCCGCTGCTTTGGCCCTCTGCTCGTACACATCAAACCTACACGTAACACACACAACATCTGTTCTACGCAATTCTCATCCACCACGCGCGCATCCAACACTTCCTTCTTTGCCCCGCCCGTGCAAATTGTGTTGCGTATCCACACCACGATGTCCACGCCCTCTCCATTCTCTGCAAGTTGTGTCGGATAAGCCCCAATGTATCCACCTCCACTTCCCCACTTTTATTATCTTCTTGCTCGCCTTTTCTCTTAAAACTTCCGCTGGATCTACTTAGGTTTCGGATCTTCTTAACGGCTACCGGTTGCCCGTGGGGGAGAATGACCTTGTAAACTTTTCCAGCACCTCCGGATCCAATCACGTTAGCCTCTTTCAAGTTGTCCAGGATGTATACCTCGTCCACATCTGTCGAGTGCAATGGAGTTAATTCCCACGATGGTCCGCTGATTTGCTTCTCGAAAAACAAGAACCAATACAAACAAATTGAGCACACGATGGCGGTCAACATAAGTAAAATCGATGCCAGAATAGTAACTAAGCTCTGACGCGACACCTTGTGAGGAGAGGAACACGGAGGTAGCATCAAATTCTGATCCCCGCATAGCTTCGGATTCCCCAGAAAGCCTTCCTTGTAAGCCGGAATATCCAGAGCGTCAGGGATGCCTCCAGACAAGTCATTGTTCGATACATTGGAAACAGTCAGTTTCAGCCCTCCCAATTCTGGAGGAATTGCGCCACGGAGCAAATTGTTGGATAGATCGAGACTGTTTATGTTGTCGTTCAGAGCTGCAGGGATTTCGCCTGTAAGTCGATTGTGACCCAGATTGAGCTGACTCAATTTTTTTAGCAATGCTATTTCTCTGGGAATTTCTCCTGATATAAAATTATGGTCCAGCTGGAGCGTACTGACCGAGCTCAAGGTCCCGAACTCATGGGGAATGGGGCCCACCAAACAGTTGTTGCTGCCTACAAACACTTGAAGATCTGTCAGCAGCCCAACTTGTGCAGGGATTCTTCCTTCAAACCGGTTGTTGCTTATCTCCAAACGACTCAAATTCTTCGCTTCGCCGATTTCAGCTGAAATCTGGCCTTCAAACTTGTTGTCGCTGAGAATCAGTGCTTTGAGGTTTGAAGCACCCCATAGTCCAGGAGGAATCTCACCATTCAGATGATTGTTCTTAATATTCAGATACTCTAGAGATTTGCAATCTTCGAAGGACGAAGGCAGACTACTATTGTGATGCAGGAGCATCCTGGGTGTAAGAGCAATCTTGCATCACTCAAAAATATTTCTGTTTTTGTATTTAATAAGGGCTATCTTGTGCAGAGCTGCTATTTATGGAAAGTTACTATTTTTGGTAATTTTCATATGTGCTCAGAATGATCTGATTTCTTTCTTAGAGGTTCATTTTGGTCATATAAGTCTGCCAGTAAAGTTTCATTGCCAGATCAAGTGTATATTGGAAGATATTGAAGATTTTCGGTATTGGCAGCAGGGTACAGAAACTTTGAACTCAATTTTGAAAGCTTTAGAGGCCCCGGATGAGGTCAAAAATTTGGGTGACAGGCGCTTGCGCCAATCAAGCCTGTAGAGCGCTTCGTGGCGTTTCCGAAATGGGGTTATAATAGCCGATCGGGTCAACTGGTGATGACTTATGGTCTTCGGAAGTTGGGCCACCCGAAATGGCGAAAAATAATTTTCTTCAAAATTTATGTTCGGGTTTCAAAGGTTATCTTGAGCCGACTATGATGTAATGAAATGTAAAATAAATTAATTCTAAGTTTGGTCGGCCTTATTGGCTAAAATTCTGGAACCTTCCCAGGCGGTGGAAAATTGCCTATATAAGGAAGGCTGTATTATTGTCTTAAGCAGTTCAGAATAGTTATGGGTAGTAGATCTGGGCAATAATTCGAGGCTTTGTCCTACAGAATATTGTAAGGGAATGCCCATGTGGCTTTGCATATTGTAATTCTGAAAGTTTGTAATTCCACATTTGTGGAGATAATAAGAAGCCAATTTTCTGTTCTTGCATATTGTTGTTGTTTCTCTATTTCTGTTATGCGTTTGTGGTATTAAGGGGAGCACCCTTCATCACATTGAATCTGTTTGAAAAGCCATCAAAGCTGTAGAGCGCCCTTCCCCGACACAGATTCTTTGGCAGAGGACCTTCCAAATTATTTTCCCACACTGCAACGAGAACGAGGTTGGAGAAGGTACCCAAACTCTGGGGCAACCACCCGTTGAGCTTGTTGCGGAACAGTTTCAGGTAGCTCAAGTACCGTAGCTTGCCGACGTCAGCAGGTATCTCTCCCGTTAGCCGATTTTTAAACAAGTGCAGAGAATTCAAATTTGTGAGATTGCCGACTCCGTCGGGAACTATGCCTTGAAGCTGATTCTCGCTGAAATCCAGACTCTCCATGCTCCTCAGTTGCCCAATGTTCGCCGGAATTTGGCCAGACAAATTGTTGCGATAGAGATACAATAAACTCAGATTTGAGAGAGCCATCAAACTGGTAGGAATAGCACCCGAGAGATGATTCAACGACAAATCCAACTCCTCCAGCCGGGTTAGATTGCTTAAAAATGTCGGGATTCCACCCAGAAGACTACAGTTCTGTAGCCATAACAGTTGTAGTTTCTTCAAATTTCCAAGCTCACTGGGTAGCGCACCAGGGCTCAGAGGATTATTGTCAAGCGTGAGACTCTTCAGAGACTTCAAATTCCCCACAAAAGTAGGGAATTCTCCACTCAAACTATTTTGATGGAGGAAGAGAGCTTCGAGTTTTGTCAGCATTCCTAAGGCTGGAGGAATGGAGCCACTAAAACTATTATATGAGAAATTCAAGACTCTCAAGTCACTCAATTTGGAGATATGAGTGGGCAGCGTTCCAGCAAATTGGTTGGTCGACAAATTGAGCTTCTGCAAACGCTTGCAATGCAAGAGGGCGTGGGGGAAGGGACCGCTGAAAGCATTGGCTTGGAGAATCAAGGCAGTGAGGTTAGAAAGGGAGGTTGCCAGAAATGGAGGCTCCCGTGAGATCAACAGTGGTGACGGTGCTGAAAGCATTACAGGAGATTCCAGTCCAAGTGCATGGATTTTGGTGATACTCATTCCAGTCGCTCAAAGCATTTCGCTTGTCCTTCCAATCTTCCTTTTTCATTTGAAGCAAAATTAAACCGTCCCGCGAGAGGGAAGTGGAGTAGACAAGCAAATGTAAGAACGAGAGAATGCAGAAAGAGAAAGTGAGAGCGTGCATGGACATTATTGGTGCCATCATATGTTTTAGCTAAATTATAAAATGCTCTCCTTGCAGAAATGTCGGAAAAGCTCTCTCAGATTTATAACTACATTGGCTTTCTTTCTCAGTTCCAGGAATATTAGAAAGAGGGTGGAAATTTTTTTACTACCCGAGCCGAAATATCCCGGTAACGACTACCACTTGCACGAAGAGATAAGAAAGGTTCTTTAAAATTTATTTGATTGGATAATTTATTAGTAACCATTAGAAATTTATGAAAGATAATATAATATAAAATTATAATTTATAATATTAATATATATTATTTTTAAATATACATTAATTTGAAATAATTTTAAAGATAGAATATCAATATTTTTTTTATTTTAGAATATTTCTTAATGAATATTTTTAACATAATTTAGAAATTTATTGTTCAGTATAATAATATATTAATTATTTTTGTTTATGTGTAAGCTTTAAAAGCATTATTCTTATCATTTTTTCTTTTAAATTTTAATTTTTATATGTACATATACATTATCATATTTGTGCAAACTTACAATTGGAACGATCGAGAAGATAGTTGTTACCATTACACAAAGATAAAAGATTGTTATTAAACTATAATTCGTAAGCATTATCTCAATTTCGTCATATTACTAGTTCATGATCATAATTTTGTTTGATATATAATAATATTGTTTGAAAATATTTAAAAATATTAAAATATTAAATACAATAAATAAAGCTTTTATATTTGAATATGTAATTCTTAGAATAATTAAAAATGTGTAGCTTTTTATCCTCGATTAATAGATTTGATAGAATTCTCACAAACTAAAATTTAAATCTATTCTTAAATAATTTAAATATGAGATAGTCAATAGTACAATCCTTTTAATTGACTTGTCTCCATAATTTAAGAAATGTGTTCCTACAAGAGTCTCACTATAGTCTATAATCTATATCCATATGTTGTCACAAATACACAAATTTCTTATAGATCCATTTTTATTTCTTCTTCAAGTTGTTTCAAAATTATATTGTAGGTTATTTGATATATGCTCAAACTAAAGACTCTAAAATTTGAAAAGTGGAGGGCATTGTAAGATCTTTGATATATAAACTTTAGAAAATTTATTATGTTCTTAAACTTCAAGTGAAAAACATTTAGATGAACAAACCATAAAAAGTAATTCATATATGATAGGGAAGGTTGATCATCAATTTGTTGTGAAGAGTGTGTTGGAACCCTAAAATTGAAGAATCAATGAAAATCTTAAAAATTACCCTTGTGAATCCTAAGTCTAATAAGAAAGTTCACTATTCCATCATATTCACCTCTTACAAACAAGCATATATGTCCACCCTTAGCCTCTAAAAGTCAAAACTAATGTATTGTTGAAATACCAAGCTTTAGGGTTGCATGACAGCTTCACAGTTGTATATTGAAAATCATTAAAGTAAGCCATTTTCTAGGCACAATATCTTAGTGCCTAGTAAAAAAAATCACCGAACCAACTCTTCCTCCAAATTTCCCACTAATGGTATACCGCTCTACCAGTTTTCAAAATCTCAAGACCTCATTTAAAGATTTTTCAACACCTAATCCAAATGCAACTTTTGATATTTTATCATTGATATTTGTTGAACCTATTCAAATGTCCTTCTAAAGGAATTTATATTTTATGCCCAGATAACTTTCACACTGAACTAATTAGTCCCTACCATTTTCTGTATCACAAAAAACTCTTGTGCAGGTTTTTGAAGTCCCAACACCTCATTTGACATTTATCTAAAGCCAACTTTGGGGGAAAGGAAATGAAATAAAAGATTAGTAACAAGAAGATCCTTAGGCAAAAAAGCCAATAACAATATATGTAAAAGATAACATGGAAGTTGGCAAAAGTGATGAGATGAAAAATTTGAAAAGCTTAAATGAACATTTATTGATAGAAAATAAATAGATGGGTTAAAATACAAATTGAAAATGTGTGATGATGCTAGTAATAAATTGCTTAAAACAACAACTTTAGAGAAAAATAGGTGTATTTCTTGTGTGAAAAATATAAAACATTCAATTTTAGAGTTGCAAAATAAGTTTAATAAAGCCCAAAATTTGAGTGAGAATCATACAAAATTATTCACTCAATCAAAACAAAAAAAAAACATGTGATAAGGGATTGTGTGGTTCGTGTAGGATTAATTTGGAAAGGAAAAGTTGTAGAGCTGCAAAATGAGATTACTACTACTAAGAAATTGAATACAAAGAAGACTGAAGATAAACAATCATGGGATTCTTGTAAGGAGAAATTTGAAGCCCAAGTTTCAAGGCTACAAAATGAGCTTAAGAAACATGATGAATCACACTCTTATTTATGAAAGAAAATAATGAATTAAGGTAAGAGAATAAAATGAGGACACTGAAGAATTAAAGGAAAAACTATCTGAAGGTGAGTGTTTGTGGGATTTGTGTAAGACAGAGTTAGAAGCCATGGTTCCAAGACTGCAAAATGAGCTCAACGAAACAAGAGTGTTGATCTTGAAACACAAAGAAGCATGCATTCAACTAAGGCATGAAAAAAAATTCTTCAACTACGAGAGATCTGTTACTTGACAAAATCCTCAATAGGCAAACTTAACAAACAATCAATGATGATTTTGCTAAGGTTGTCCTTGCTGGAAAATAACATTTTGTATATAGACAAAGGAAGGAAAAACTTATCAACATAAGATATTATCAGTAAGTATTATAGGCGTAAAGAGAGTATTATCATCATAAAGGAAGAGTTATTGGAAAGCGTTAGTGGTGGACAAAAAAGAAAAGGTTACGTACAAGGATGACATTTAATTAGAAAAATGGTCTATGGAAGATTGAGAAACCCTAATTAGGTCAAAAAATTATAAGAGGAGATCAAAGACAAAGATAAAGATATGTGATGGCGTTGATGATAGTGGTGAAAGAGAAAACAATCAAAGATACAGTTCAAAGGATGTGAAGAGAAGTGTAAGGATAAAAGATCATAAAAGAGGAAGAGAAAAACAAGATCGAACAAGCTTTTGGAGAAAGCATATACAAGTCAAATTTCTTGTTGATTTATTCCTAATAGTCTAGCGACAAGATTGTGAAAACCCTTAACCAGGTAGTCTCTAAATGGACTTAGAAGTTCTATTTTAGAACTTATTGTAAATCCTTTAACCGGGTGAAGATTGTATAAGTGGGATAAAATATCTTAACAGAGTAGTCTTTAACTGGACTTTCAATACTCCTAACAAGTATTAGTCACTCCTAACAGGGTGAAGTCATTCAGAAGATGACATTTATGTAAGCTCCTAACATGGCATCTTATTATTGTAGTAACGAGTTATGGGTATCATCCCCATTGCAGTTTTTCCCTCTGACCAAGGGTTTTTTGTGACACCAAAATATTGTGTTAAGTTTTTTAATGTTTATGATTTGTTTATCTAATTTACATGTTATCTGTTATTGGTTAAACATTACTGAAGCTATCGGTAAATGACAAGACAGTTACCGGTATAAGTAATTTACTAGTTATCGGTTTATGTTTAGAAAGTTGAATAAGTGTGAAATCTTTATGGTAGTGATTCACTCCCCCCAGTACCTTACCTAATTTTCCAACAATTGGTATTAGAGCATTGGTTCTCTAGAGCAAATTTTAACAACTTAAGAGTAGATCTGGAATAATGGGAAGTTGCAGGTATCAAAGAGAATTGGAGGAAGCTCTAGAAGGTGCTACTGAATAAATCAAAGATCTTAAGAATGAGATAAGAACATCATTTGTAAAAAGAAAGGAACTGATAGAAAGACTACAAATGAGCCTTGATGATCATAATAGAATATCGGAAGACAATACCAATTATGAGGAAGTTGATGTAGTTATACAAGACCTATCAAAAAAGAACAATAAATTACTTGATAAAATCAGTCAAATGAAAATAGAACATGAAATTCAAGCCTTGAGAATGACAAAAATATTGGAAAGAATGAGGATTGCCAAGAATGCCAAAGGAATTCTAGAAATTGAAAAGAGAAATGTTGAAAAAATAATCAGAAATAAAGATTTACTTCTGCAAGTACAACTAGAAGAAGTCTGAGAAAGAAATGACATGATAAGAGATATCAGTGATAGGAATCAACAACTACAAGTAGAAAATCATAAATAGAAGGAAGAAAATGAATAACTGAGAAACAACTTGAAAGTTGAAAAAGAATATAATGCTAGATTCACAAAACTCAAACAAAACATGCTGAAAAATGATGAACAACTGAAAAATCAAAGAAAACTAGGTGACACTACCAGACTGGGGTATATCGGTAAAAATATAATGGAGATTGGAGAATCATCAAAATCTAGACAATGAACCTCTGAAGCATCCAGTGATACACAAGGTAAGAAATCTTACAAGCCTAAATGCTATAATTATTGAAAATACGGTCAAACTGCAAATATATATGTAGAAGAAAATGAGTGAATATTCCTAAAAGTACATTCTTTAATGGTTATTGCTATAATTAAAGAATGTTTGGTCATAGAGTTGTTGAGTGTAGATCTGAAACTCTTAGTAGAACATCTAAGAAAAGATTCAATGGATATTGCTACAAATGTAATCACTATGGACACAAAGCTAAAGAATGTAGAACTAAGACACTGACAATAAGGAAATTAGTTATTGTCGGAGAACAGAAATAAACAATTCTATTAGATGTTTTAATTTTGAAAAATCTGGACATCAAGCATCAGAATGTAGAAAAGAAAATCAAGAAGAAAAATCTGAACCATGGAGACCATTTGCACTTCCATGCTATATTTTCTCAAAGTTTGGTCATGCCACCTATTACTACAAATATCGGTACACTACCACCAATGACACTAAGGAAAAACAAATCATAAATACAGATCATGATAGAGAGGACGTGAAGAAGACATGGAGAAAGAAGGAATATGATGCACCACCAATGGAAGCCCCTGTGTCAAATGACAGAGGGAATTCATCTACCAACTAAGAAAATGAGTAAATTCTTAGGGACACAAAAAAAAAATTAAACATTTGAAAAGTCTCTTAAATCAAATTATGAGCTGAAGTAGTTAATAGCATAGAATAGATGTAATGATATTTAGGAGAATAGAAAAGTTGATGAAAAAAAATATTAAGTATAAGATTGCTATCAGTGAACTAAGTTCACTATAGGTATGAAAGTGACCATCAACCTATAATAAATTCTTTAGCACAAATAGCCATTGGACACTTTGTTAGTATATATAACAACACTTATTATGAAAAAAATCACATTTAGAAAAGTCATTGCTACGAAGAAAGCCTAAGGAGATACTACTGTATATTGAGCTAATTAATTCTAAAGGAAGGAATCAGATGGATTGATTGAACTATAAGCCCTACAACTCTAAATCTCAGACAAGAAAGGGAAGACACAAAAGTAACAATGATAGAGAGAATGATGGGTGGTCCCACAATAGTGTGTCCCACTTTTTTAGACATGTTGATTTTTGCTAAAATAACACATTTTAAATAAAATATGATGATTTAAACCTTGAGAGGTTCCATTTGATGGAATTAATTACAAATGGCTAGATCAAAGCCTCTTAGATTAAAAAAACATTGATATAACATCTATACTCCTCATTCATACCTACAATGGAGTCTCCTTCGCACCTATTAAAATGCTAACAAAAAATCACTTCGACTTTATGTTTTGGTAGATCAAATGAATCCATTTGAAAAACCTATCTATGTAGTATGATGCTATTCGGAACAAGCTTTCTAATGAATATAATTTTAATACATATTGAGTTCATTATCACTTTTAAATATTACTTTAACTAAACATAGGTTGTTTGGTCATTCAACAACCTGTCTCTTCAAGACTTTGGGAAAAATAGTAAATTACAAAAAAAAAATTATGAAAAATATGTAAGAAAAGAGTATTTGAGTTACCTTTCTATAAAAAAAAAGAAAAGAAAAAATGAATTTCGATATACATAGATCAAGTTAGAGCGATCCAAATGACCTTATGTCTAAATTACAGTTATTGTCACTTTAGAACTTAATAAACTATGAAATAATGACCCAAAATGAATGAAACCAATTGCATCCTTTAGATATTGAAGTTACAAATATAATCTTGAAAGAATTACATCATTATCATATTTAAAAAAAAGTTATGTTGATCCAAGTGACAGTAACTCCTTAAAAACACAGTTTTTCACACAAACCACTTTTTGAAGGAGAAGGAAAAATGAATTTAAATGAATTTTTTTTTTAATTTTAAATATATTTAGAAACTAGAAATAAAATTTTAAAAGACTCTATTTTACATCATCTTCAAATTCCTAATAGTTTTGCGCCAACAGGTGTTCGAAAGTGAAGTTTTTTCTCAAAATGTTGATCTTTGTGTCAAAGTTGGCCAAAAAGTGGGACACACTATTGTGGGACCACCCTAATATTAATTGATAGATCAAAAGAGGATGAGCTGGAATATCAGTTAAGTACTCTGAAAAAATATAGATGTAAACAGAGTTGGAGCACTATCTATAATACAATGCAGAGTCATGTTGATAGAAGATGTAAGATCTTTTATTCAATTCAAATAGATTGAAATCAGAAGACGAGGATACAAGATCAGCCTACAAGGAACTATACAAAGAGGAAGGAATACTGAGTGAAGAGTATGGACATCTAGAAATAAAGGGATTAACACACATCATGCACATGCCAAATATTTTTGATGTTAAATGGGTCAAATGCATATATTGAGTCGAATACATGGAGACTGTGTTTGGCTGGAAGGAGATAGATAAATTAGAATAATAAAGGAAATCATAAGTACAAAGTTTTCTTCCTAGGTTTTTCTATCTTCCTATTGTCATCCTAGGTTTTTTTGTCTTCCTTTATTTGGAAGCACAAAGCTGCCTTTCCCATCTCCATAGTCCATGGATTCTTGATCTAAGCTCAGACACTAGAAAAACTCATCAGAGGCTATGATTCTTCTCAGAAATGAATTCCTGCATATTTTAATCAGGAACACAAGCTCTTATTTTCAGCACAAAGTTATCAATGATGGAACCCTTAGTTCTTTTGCATCCTTAATTCACTTAGACCTTCCTCTCCCAGAATTTCTTTCTCAAAGGAAGGTGTTGTCAAATCTTGAATACTAAAGGTGTACAATAGGTGTCTCTATGAAATTGCCCCATTAAAGTGAACTGTACCAATTTAAACCCTATTCATTTTGTAGATTCATAGATCCTTAGCACTTCATATTCACATGCTACAAGAACAAAACAACAAAAAAAAAAGGTTGGAAATTTCCATTGTCACATATTGGCTTAACTCTGAACATGTTGACTTGAAAGCTCACGAGGGAGTCAACAAAAGCATCCTCTAGCAGCAGCTCACAATAAATACTGCAATAGATGAGTGGGGAAATATTAAGCTTTACGAAGAGGGTAAGCTATAAGATAGTTGGGAGGGATTAGTTTGCATGGACATTTTGGTTTCTAATAAATCATTGATATACTGTATTTGACCATACGAAAATAGAAACCTAGAAAGTGTGGGAGTTAATGATGTTATTAATGCCAAGTACATCATTCCACTCTTTCCAATAACTACTTCCAGGTACCATGGTACACATGTGTGTAATATTAATCATATTAAATCTTTCCTTCCTTTTGAATGATTTTATCATAATTAATTTTTGATTTGGTATCCTCATTCAAATTTGCAAAGCTCTCCCACATGATGACATCATTAGAGATAACTCCCACAATTGTCAAGCTGTTAGCCACACTATTGCTTTCACGATACACACGAGTAATGTAAATTTTGGTACACTTAGAAATAATATCCTTCACTTTGGAAATGACATTATCAATGGTCCATGAAGGTATAGTCTCTCCCTTAAGACACTTAATTATGTTCATAGAATCACCCTCTAGCTAGATATTATTATAATTGAGATTATTGGCAAGTTGTAGACCATAAAGAGCTCCCATTTCTTCAACAATGTGATTGGTTTGAGTTCCCAAGGGGGCTGTGATAGAAGAAATAAAGTTACCATTATAGTCCCTAATTATACTTCCACACCCAGTTGTGCTTGGATTGCCCTTAGCAACCTTGTCCAAATTTATCTTTATCCAGCCTTCCGGAGGAGAGATCCAAACACTATTGTCACAATCATTCTTCTTAGAGTTAGAAGCATTTAAATTCTAGTAGTGCTGAGTGTTTCCCTTAGATAGGTTTTCATAGCATCCTCTTTTAAATTTTTCAAACACACTGGCAAGATTACTATGCTTTTCCTTAAAGATTCTATTATTCCTTTCTTTCCATTTATTCCAAGCTACATGAGGATCCACCAAATTCCAAGTTTTTATAGCCAAATCATTGGTACTTGGACAAAGCCATTGCGAACAAAAATCCTAGATGGATAAGGGGAAAATCCAGCATAAATTCCAATCCTACAGGAAAAAGGACCAGACCTGTTGAGAAAAAGAACAATGCAAGAAAATATGGGAAGTATCTTCCTCAACAGCATAGAAAAGACAACATCCATTAGGCATGTTGAAACCCCTTCTTTTGAGATTGTCCACCATAAGGGTTTTATTTTGGATAAAAATCCAATAGAAGATCTCAATCTTAGGAGTGAGAGCATTGTTCCACACCTTGGCCTAGAAAGGTTTCTCAGTAGGCTATTCAAATTGAAGGATAGTAGTAGAAATTGAGAAAGATCCATTAGGAGAAGGACCCCAAATCATAGAGTCATCCTTATTATCACAACAACATTGAGCTAGAAGGGCCTTGTTAGTTCTATCAAAAATAGGGTTGATCCTTGCCAAGTTCACCCAACAGTTGTTAATCCAATAGTCTTTAACTTTAGAGCCAAATCTCCTTTTGTACTAGTTAATAGCAACAAGGTGGTTAAAATTGTCAATCAAGGGCCTCTCCAATAACCAAGGATCATCCCAAAACCTAATTTTATGACCATGTCCCAACTTCCATTTCTTCCCCTTACTGGCAAGATTTATAGCATTACTTATATTTCTCCAAAAAATAGAGCCTTCAACTTTATCTCTGTTGGAAAGAAGGGATATCATAGAGATATTTTTGTCTGCATATAGTATTCCAATCCTTAGGATACCCAAATATTCTCCAAATCTGTTTGGCCAAAAGAGCATTGTTAATAACCTTGATCGGTCTAAGCCCCAAACCCCCCATGGTTTTAGGTTTGCACACCTTATCCTAGGAAATCAAAGGAATACAATTTTTTTCCTTAGCTCCAGACCAGAGGAAATGTTTAAGAATGCTTTCAATTTTATCAAAGAATCTAGAAGGAATCTTAAACAGGATAAGGGCATAAACCACCAAACTTAGCAAAGAATACTTAATGAGGGTAGCCTTACCCAATTGAGATAACATAGTACCTTTCCATCAAGCCATCTTTTTGAAGAATTTGTCTAAGAGTAGGTTCCAAAAAGAATCAGTAACATTTAGACCAAGGGGGGGGCCTAAATTAGAAGAAGGAAAACTACTAATCTTGCAATCTAAGATTTTGGCAATTCTGGCCTGCCTCTCCTCCAGGGTGTTAATAAAAAATAAGGAGCTTTTGTTCCAATTGATCAATTGGCTAGTGGCACTAGTATAAAGATTAAGGGAATCTTTAAAGGCTCTGGCTTCTTTGATAGTGGAAGTATCCATAGTGATGGTATCATCCACAAAATGAGCATGGGAGCAAGTAAGAGGAGTGGAGGAAGGTCTAAGTCCTTGAATAACACCCTTATTCACCAAAAGCTGAAAATATCTCTGCATGCTTTCAACCAACAATGTAAACAGAATGGGGGAAATAGGGTCCCCTTGTCTCAACCCTCTAGATTTTTAAAAAAACTTGGAAGGAGATCCATTAATGATAACAACAAAGGAATCAATAGAGATCAATTGGGAAATAATCTGAATTACCCTCTCATTGAAGCCAAACTTCTTAAGAACCAAGCACAAAAAATTCCAATCCACCCGGTCATAAGCTTTAGCCAAATCAAGTTTGAGGAGAAAACCCTATTTTCCCCCCTCAAAAATAAAGTGAATTTTTTCATGGACCAAAATAACAGAGTCAAGGATTTGTCTACCAGGGATGAAGCCATTCTGGCGAGGTGAAATCAATAAAGGGAGGATAATCAGTAGTCTAGAAGTTAAGATTTCTGACATAATCTTATAAAAAGAATTACAAAGACTAATAGGTCTGAACTGATCAAAGGACTGAGCTCCAACAATTTTGGGATTATAATGTTAATATTTATTAAGTTTATTATGACTTTATATTTTTAGTTTTACTAAACATAGATATTTCACTGTATGTCTACCTCTATGTTTGCCACTTAAGAAATAGTCAAAAAAATAAAAATGAAACTGGACAAATACACGACAAGTTATAAGCTATGTAGTCAAGGTATGTCAAAATTACGGTTTAGTCAACTTCAAACATTAATTAAATATGCAATAATTGTTATAATGTTATCAAACCAATTTCATGCCCTCTATATGGATGTTATATAAAACTAAATTCAAAATAATCACATTGATATCTATTTTAGAAAAAAAGTTATGATATATGAAAACAATGTAACTATTTGAAAATGATGTTTTCAACAACATACTAGCTTTCGTGGGAGAAAGAAAAAACCATTCAAATCAATTCAAAAATAAAAGTAAAAAATATATTTAGAATCCAGACAAAAAATCCTAAAAGACTCTAATTTAATTCATCTTCTGATTTCAAATGGTTTAACAACAATATGCATCCGAATCTAAAAGTTTTTTTCAAAATGTAGAGTTAAGTGTCCATTCAGGCAAAAACATGTCACCCACTATTGTGGGTTCACCCATATTAGCCCCAATATTTTATAAGGGGATGTTTTATTTATAGTTTTTTGGGTTCGCAGATCCCTCCTTATCTGAATATTTAAGAAAAGGTACACCCTTTTAATTAAAATTTGTTAATCTCCAATCTTTGTACATACTAGCAATTAGGATCTCCTGTACAGGTGAATGGGTAGGGAAAGGGAGTGGTGGCATGAGCGAGCCACTTAGAGAGCATACGAAAGATAAATGATGTTTCACATATATGAAATGGATTTGAAACCAACATATAGGAATTATGACCACTTTTAGGGCATTTCTTGTGATTGGGAAAATCATTCTTGTGTGCATAGAGAATAGCCATGATTTATAGTAGCAGGGCCAAGGCATTGAGTGGCTTAGTGTTAGGTAGCAATACCAACAAGATAAATAGTATGAGTAATACTAACTCAAAGATGCAATGGCAATGGCCACAAAGTTGCATCTTGTCTTCAAAATTATAGAGAATCGAGTAATTTGTTTGATTACACTTTCTCTATAGAATCTAAAATAGTGTCAATTCTTGAACAAGAGATTACATCATGTCACATGGGAGAAGCAAAAGTGGAAAAGGTGAGAATGTAGAAAAAGAAAGCGAGACTGGGGTGGGACATTTGCGAAAGCTGGGAAGGCATGGAATGTGAGCCAAAGAATGGAAGAGTAACTAGGCCCATTTTTCAAAAGAGGGCATCAAATTCAACACCCATATCCACATTGATAGGGTCCTCAAAAGTAAACGCTAGAATCAAGAATGACAACTCACATTAAAACTTAAAAAATAAGAAAATTGCTCTGGTAACGATGATGAGGATTAAAAAAGGATGGACAACAAGAAAAAGTCAAACCAAACAAGAAAAAAATGAGCCAATTGCATGGAAGGAAAAATGGACAGTAGTGATATATTCTATGGTTGTCACTTCTTTTAGACAACTCACAAACGTTGATGTTAAAATTTAGGTTTTGTATTTCATATATGTATGCATGCATGCATGTATGTGTATACACATGGATTAAATATAATTTTTAATATTCAATCATATACTTATGTGATATAATGAAATTTTATAATAATAGATTTGATTATTTATTTTATGTTGTATACAATACAAATTATTAAATATAAACACATTATATTTATAAATTTTGAACTTGCAGTTAAAATATTACAATTATTATTCATCTCTAAGTGAAACATTGTAAGATTAAGGTCATGATACTATAAAATTAAATTAGATCTTAGCTCAATGTCAAATTGTAGATGATGTACAAATTAAACTCTCTAAACTCACTTTTACTTACATATACTAACATGAATCATTCTTTTAGCAAAGGTAAAATTTTAAGTGGGAGTGCATGGGCTCACTACATGCAATATGTTGGCAACTAATTTTCTTGGCACATATCATACTAAGTGACTACATATTATATTTTTAATAGGATCACATGGTCATGTCTCCTTATATACATGTATTTTCTCTTCATATTTTAAAGTTTCCCCTTTTGCTTTTTGAATCTCACCTTATTTTTTACATTTTTAGTTGAATTTGAGAGATGTGAGACTAGAGTTTATTGTTGCATCGAACACCATGAGAGAGATGTATTGACAAGATAGGATCTATTCTAGTCAAATGTAATAGGATATGATTTATCAAGGACTGTAAATAGTTTAATGTGGTGCATCATTACCTATTCACACTGTCTACTATATTTCATTGCTAGATTCTATAGTAGTTTGGCGAGTTGAAATAAAAAGCTTATAATATCATTTAAAAAATTTAATTTTTATAATCTAATATACAATTAATTTGTGTTATATAAAAAAATTACTATATATTATAATATAACATATAATAATGATATAATTTATATTAAACAAAATATTAAATAAAATAATAAATATAAATATCTAGCAATACAATTTAATTTATAATTAATTATAATTTGTAATATGTTTACAAATGATTTAACCTTGTATTTAAATTTTCTTATATAATTAATCTTTATACTTATAATTTGAACATATCTTAATATTCACACATCAAAGAAAATTAATAGTTTTTTAAAATATAAATTCTTCCCATACAATTTATATTTAAAAGACTATTAAACATGAATATGTTTGGTATCTCCTAGATAATATATTCAGTAGTTAGTTTAAGGACCACTTTTGTGTTAGGATTAAGAAATCAAACATAAATTTATTTCAAGCTCCCCACCTACAACTCCATGTTAACTTGGTTTTGTTTTGCCAATATGTAAAGTGTAAAGACAAAAAATTTCTATACAAAGCCACATCAGCAAAAAATAATAAAGACTAAGGAGTTGGCCAATATGTCAAAGGTTAAATGTACAAGTCAACAAGCTACAAATAGATTCTTGACAATATAGGAATAAAAGAAGTACAATTACGACCACACTATTGAAAAGATAGGGAATACATATGTGTCCAAGAAAGAGGAATGTCAACCAGTTGTCAAATGTACTAACATAATCAAAATAATAGATGTTATATCGACTCAATATAAAGTTCTGACCAACTTATCTAAATAAAAACTCAAAAATATATATCGACCAACTATTGAATCAAAACAATGTAAGAAAAAGATTAGATTAACTATGAACTTCCATATTAACAGCAAAGTAAACAACAAAATTACCAATACCACAAGGACGAGTACATAGGATCATAAGCACTATAAAGGAATTCCTTCCTGAAAGAAGCTATGATCACATATTCACACAAATCATCAAGGGTGAGAATATTGTGGGAGTGCATTTCCACCCTACCACAAAGCATTTACGCTTCCCCAGAATCTTTCCTGACATGAAAGATACATATCCCATCTAGATGAATCTAATCAAGTAAAACTATTTGAAGTAATAGAAATGTGCAAATTAACATACATACTTTCAATGATAACAAAAGACGTCATAATACTCAAGCATGATTATGCAATATGGGATTAACAATATCCTTTTCCCAACAATAAGAAAAATTTCAAGTTATCGATTCCAACTCACTCAGAACAGTTAGAGATAGTTAAAAAGTACAACCAAACATTTAATTTTAGAATTGAGAAATATCAAGAAATTCACAAAGTATCATATATGCCTATGTCCTTTAAAAAATGTACATGGAAACTATGAAAGGAAAGATTTCCTAAATAGGAACATCCATTACTTAAACCATAAATTCATCAATTTACATCTTTCTTAGATGTGTTAACAATAGAGTTGGGTTCAAGCATTCTCATGAATAATCAAGAAACAATATTTCTATATAGATTGGATAACATTCTTCAATTGAAGGTAAGTAGTATATCACAAAACAATCATGAACAAATAAAGAATCCAACTATGCAATAACTTCCTCATAAACTACCACAATGTTTACCACAAGAGATATAATTATAGAATTTTCATAAAATACTCAGACTCTAATGTTATGAGCTTATCCAAAGAATGGTTACCACTAATCTAATGGAGTAATCTGAGTCAATACAATATTTAAATGCTAATCCATTCTCAATATTAAATGAAAGACTCAACATCATAAGACCTTGTTCATCCTTATCATGATTATCAATATCAAAATATCATGGCCATCTGAATAAAAGAATTCAAAAGTTGGGTAGAGGAATTGATAACATGTATTATATCCCAAGACTAAGTATTATTTATAATAGGGTAATAGGAAATCTATGAATGGAAAGAAAGGCACAATCGTGAAAAAAAAACACTCCAAAACACTAGTTTGGGCATTGATATAGCTGCAAAACTTAGCAACACCAAAATGGTGGCAGGGAGCAATATAGTTGTAGAAACAAAAATTTAGCAAGAGACAAGTCCTCACAGGAAAATAATGACATTTGGTTCTGCAAGTGCAAGTTTGAGGGTAGCTGAGGAATCAACCTTTGAGCAAGAAGCAGACTAGGAGGCGACATGAAAGACTCAGCAAATTCAAGAGATGGAAGCTTTGTTTAAGGAGTCTCCTCACATGCACACCTTAGAAACACCAGAGCAACACATTCAAATAGTGCTAAAAGTATTTTAAATTTTATCAAGTGAGTATAATTTTATGAGGTAAACACTTGTAAGTATTTTTTTATATAAAAGAAGACACACACACTCTTTTCCAAAAGATCTTCTTGTTCAATCTAACGAGATGGAAATCCTCATCAACATCAAAGAAAGAACAAAAAAAATAAAGTGCACAAAGACAAAATGCAATGGGAAAAAGATTAAATGGAAATTCAATAACATTTCCATCATCCTCCCTATGATGATAAAATAGGATCCTTGGAACAGGGTATGAACATCCATCAAAGCATTACGAATGTGTAATTTTATTGCATGTTATAGTTTTTTACGCTTGGAGAAACAAGAAAGGCATGTGAACTATTTAACAAATTGCTTGAAAGATATTTTGTCCCAAGGAATACTTTTAACCGACCAAGAAATAACTCAACAAAATTAAAATGAGGATGTCTATCAATGAGCTTCACCTAGTGTGATAGAAAATATAGATAGAGAGAGCTATTCTAACCCATCCCTCTACTACAAGATGACAATGTGTGCAAGATTAAGAGAGAGATGTTGTCATATATGGATACTCACCTTCAGAAATATGTGGCAGATACATTGCCTGCAATAACCAAAAATGCAGTACAACTTTGGCAACAAATTTTCTTCAAAGAAATGTTCCTTTTGAGTCTTCTAGGTTGAAAAAAATAGGAACCTGCATGTCATCAAGGTCTATATCATAGATTCCTCCTTTGGATTTCCTTATAGAGCCTCACCTTAGGCATAATGTCATGAAATCTTCACCATCTTCACCCTCATGAAATCTTAGACATCTTGTCATGAAAAAAGCCAAACAAACATTTGTGCTAGGATGGTGACAACGAGCAAGCAGGGGGGAGTTTGTTTTTGAATTTGAATGTGGGCAGGAATCCAGGGCTGCAGATTGAGCATGTTGCTAGTAATGGCATCTCTACAAACCAGGGAGTGGGGAATGAAGAGAACACAGAAGGGGACCCAAGGTTTAAGCAGAAAGACCCTAGTAAGGAGGCCGGGGCGGGAGAAGGAAACCCTTCCTCTTCCCCCTCAGCCCTAAAGACTCAAACAATGGATCAGAGTGGTAAAGCCTCTCATCACCGATGGTCAACTCTTTTTGGTATTCAACCTTCAGGCAAGTCTTCCTTCCCTTCTATAAAGGATCTTTCTGATAAAGAGAAAGGTAATTTTATTCTTGAAATTCTTGATGAGTTGGTGGATCACAATATCGCCTCAATGGACCACACTCGCGTAGGAAAATTTGTGGGGTCTAGACCTAACATAGATATAGTGAGAATCTTTGTGAAAAAGAAATGGGAGCTTAAGGGGCAAGTCCTCATCACATCCATGGCAAAGGGCTTTCTCTCTATTGAGTTTTCTTGCAAAGAAGACCTAGATAGAATCCTCTGTGTGGGCACCTGGTCAATAGGCAAGGCTAATCTTGTGGTGCAAAAATAGACCCCGAAGCTAGATCTCAATGATTCTTTCTTGGTCCAAGCCACGGTGTGGGTTCGGCTCCCAGAACTCCCTTTGGAATTATGGGTAGAAGATGTCTTTGATGGTATTGCCAAATCCTTTGGTACTCTACTCTTGATAGATCCAGTGACTGGCTAAAAGTCGCCTCACCTATGCTAGGATCTGCATTGGGGTGGAAGAGGGCCAAGATATGCTGGAAATCATTGTTCTCCAATATAAATTGGGAAAACATTTGCAAAAGTTGGATTATGAAAGTGTCCCTTTTGCATGCTTCCACTGTAAGAAAGTGGGACATAAAGCTAGATCATGTCCAGTGCGCATGAACTTGGAAAAAGAAGGGAAAGCTTTAGCTATTAAAAAGATCAAGTCAGGTAATGATTTGGAATGCCTCCCAAGGAAGACTTCCAATCCTCATTCTGAATCAGAGGTCTTGAATCACAGAGTATGGAAAAAAAAGGATAAGCTAGAGTAAAATATGGGGATTTCGGACTCACCAGAAGACAAGCAAAACCCTCATGTTGGGGAACCAAAGGAGAAAACCAAACTAGGTCAAGAGAGTTCGACTCTTAGAAAGGTGTCTCCCTAGTTTGAAGGCATAGACTTGGAAGTCAATATTCTACAAGACTCCATTGATGACACCTGTGACATTGGTTAGGGGGAAGGGGGTGACTCGTGCTCTAGTTCTACCTTTGCCTCCTTCGTCTCGGATTCCTTAGAATCCCCTCTGGAAGAATGCTATTCTAGCCTAGCTAGGGGTAAACCTGACGGCCTCCCGGACTCTTACAACCACCTAGAGACACGGGATTCTAACAAAGTCCAACAAATGGATTTTCTATTGGGTTCTATCTCTCCTAAACAACTCACCAAGATGGAGGATCTCTTTGCTAAATACAAAGAGGAAAAAGAGGGTTGGATAAAGGTTCAAAGAAAAAAGAGATCCAAAAGCAGAGATCCCTCCCCAGTTTCTCCTGAAGCTACAAGGAGAAAAAATAGAGCTAACGTTGGGGAAAAAATCAAATCCCCAAGCAGAAAGAGAGCAAGTCAGATTAGGAAAGAGGAAGCCAGTAGAAACATTGCGGATGGAACCCAGAAAACCATCTAGGTTGCCTGCACTCCCAGCAAGAGATGTTAGTCACTTCAAAGGACCCCAGTGAGCTCATTAGCTCACACAAGCTGATTGTCAGAAGAATAAATTTATGTTCTATAGCAATTAAGAATATAGTGATAGCCATGTATGATTCTCAATGAAGCGACAACTACTGGTTCTCCCTCAGCCAGGTTCGCAGACGTGGCTTTGGTCTTGGATTAGTCATCACTTTTTGTGCCACTTGGACCTATTTCTCGGAGGTAGACCTTTATATTCACATTCTTATCTCTATTGCCAACTAGGATGTTGATTGGATCGCCTTATTGGTTGCCAGCAAGGAAACTTACTACTTAAGGTACAATGATGATACTTTCCATAAAGTCGAGCATGATTCTCTGGATGGAGATGATCTTCAAAGTACTGCGGCTTTATCCAATAATAATTATTATTGCAACAAGCTTGTTAGGAGAAGTTATTTCATTCATGGCAAGTTGTGGTAGATTTGCATGAGTTTTAATAACACGTCACCTCCATACACTTTTAGGGCCCCCTTCCCCATATCTTGTATTCATTTCAAAAAACCTACTTTTAGAAAGAGTGTTGTTGATGTTAGAAAGAAGGCAAGCAAAAATTTTCAGCAGGACCAGAGGTTTACCAGAGCTATCATGAAATCCATGGTTGGGGAAAGGTTAAGAAGGAAGTTGGAGGGTGATAGTGAGAAATGGAAGAAGCGAACAAAAATTTGGAACGCCTTACAGAAAGGGGATGTTATCACTTTTATTGAACGACTCCATGGGTGTAGGAAGGACATCACCAAAATCTTTGTCAAAACTTGGAAAGAGGGGATGGTGGAGATTGATGGCAAGTCATTCACTATCACAGAGGAGCTTATATCAATGGTCACTGGCATTGCTACTACTGAGAATAAATTCTACAAAGACCAAAAACTTTTCGACATGGCTGTCAAAAAGTTCATGAGGGATGACAAGGAGATGAAAGCCATTGTCAAAGAGGGCACCTACTACCTTCCCGGGAGTTTGAAGATGCTTTGGCGGTATGTTTTGAAGGCCCTCATCTACTACATTACCCTGGATACCAGGTTTGACAGAATCCGTACCTATCATTTCATCTTGCTTAATCATTTTAGGCATGGTTTCAAGATTTCCATTCCTTATTATCTCTTCTCTTCAATGAACAAGAATATAACTGGTTTTAGAGATAAGAAAATTGCTAATCCCGCTCTACATGAAGGATTAATCCTTTTGTTATACAAATTCTTTAAAACCCAAATCATGGGCAAGGAAATTGGGGATAGCAAGGCTATTAGTGAGTACTCTGGTTTAGATTATGTTCCTTCAAGATTTTCTATGGGTATTCCTTCAGATGACAGTGAGGAAGTTGATTTCAAGAAACAGAGTAAGGGCTCCTCATCCAAGAAACGGCCCCTGAAATCTATCAAGAATGAATTGCCTCTCAAAAAATAGGATAGGAAGGAGCCTAACTCAGAGGAAGAGTATAATGATAAGGAGGAAGAAATGGACTCGGAAGAAGATGTGGGAAACCCCATTTTTTATTCCGTCGTAATGCAGGAACATGACAAGGAGGACACCCCCAAACCAATGTAGGACCTCTTTGGCCACTTGTCGGTCGATCTCACTATCAGTGAGGAAATAACCCTTGCTCCTTAGTCCCTAGGCACTAACACTAAAAATCAAGCCCCCGTGACTAAAGATAAAGATGAGTAGGGCACTATCCAATCACACATAAGGATTGAAGAGATAGAAGAAGCCTCAGGGGGGAGTATAATAGTCAAGAAACTGGGAGGGGTAAAAAGGTCTGGAGAAATTTTAATATTAACACTGTGCGTATGGGAATTATTAGGGAAGTCATCTTTCGTCAGATTCTGGAGGACAATGAAGGAAAAGTCCATAAGAAAGAATTGATAGACCCTACACTGGTTGTTCTCAGTGATAAAGCAAGGGAGATGGACATGGATTTTCTCAACAATACTAAAAATAGTATGTTGGATCAGTTTCAATCTTTCAAATGGCTCTACCATGAGATCGAGGACATCAAGGAAAAAATTCAGGGCTTGGACAACAATGATAAGACCACAAAGAATAAGCCAAGTTTGGAAACCAGGGTCATGAACATGGAATCCAAAATGATAAATCTAGAAAAAACCCTCAAGGGTGTGGCAGAGCAAAAATTTAAAATCCTTAAAACATCCAACAAGAACTTGAAGCTGCTGATTAAAAAGATGGAAGAAAAAATGGACTACAAAATCAAGTAGAGGACTATGAAGGAGGACAAGGAGCCGACTGAAGGACTAGGTAAAATAACCAAGAAGAACAGGGAGAAAATTGATCCACATGGTTCCCAAGTGCAAAATGTTAAAGACATAATTCAACTGATGGAGGCCCTTGAAAGCAATGTGACTGTCATGCTCAGGAGCTTGGCATAAATGGTCATGGTGCTCTTCCTTTTGGCCATGCTTAATTTTCTCTGTTTAATTTTCTTGTTCGGCCCTGTGGTGCCCTGTCCTAGCTACTCTATTCTATTTTTCTTTGCTTGGTTCTCATGACTTTCTTTAGACTTTAAACTGTTGTGGGTTTCAGGGTCCCTGTAAAACCTATTTTACTTAATCAAAAGCATTTCTTGCACAAGACCTCTAGTTCTCCACATTCCAGTTGCATTCATAGTCCCTGTAACACAACCAAGGCTTTATGCCCAAGAAATGCAACACATAGAGCTCCGGAGGGTCTACACCAAACAAGTTGGTTTTCATCTCATAATCTTCTGTATCATTGGACTAGAAGTATTTCAAGTAGTTCATTCACCTAGGACGTTTATGCCACCATGTGAACACCTCATTCAGGTAATCGTGGTCTCCACCATTGTAAGATATGATCTATTTTTTTTATCCATGAGGTATTTGAAAGCACGCAATTTGAGGGCTCTATCACCATCATTTTTGAGTTGAAGACAAATCTTTTGTTATTGGTCATAGAGATTTGTGGGAGATCGAATAAGAAGTCTAAGTTTCAAAGAATGCTCAAAGATCAGAGTCAATGAAGATTATTTTGTCATCCTCAGTGAGCTGCCATAAAATGACTCCTCCATAACTTCACTCTTTTCCCATGTCTCCCTTCCACTCGCAAATTTCTCGGCACTATTAAAGGGACAACAATTGATAATTAAGTGTCCACTATTTGTTTCTTAATGAAGTAACTTAACTATTTGAAAAGTAAAGTTTAAACATTGCATGTTATATATTTTAACTATCATTTACTTCGACGTAGATAATTATTTTGGAATAGTCATTAATTTTTCATTATGGAATTTGAAATAACAAATTGGGTTATGATATCAAGTGTGGGCTGCCATAGACTAGTTTGCACTTGTTTTTTTTTCATCATAAAGCAACAAGAAGAATTCCAATGCTTTGTACAAAAGCATCACCAAATGTGTAAGAGAACAGAGTTTACATCTGCAAGCTAGGCTCCCATTGCCCTACCTGAGGATTCAAGCTTTACAGTGCCCCATTCTTGTGCAGCAAGTTGCTAGAAATGTGATCTTTTCCCCTCCATTATGTCATACTAATGGACTAATTTCATCCCTAGATGCATGTGTGTTTGCAACATTTTAAGGTGGTAATAACTAGTCCATAAAAGTGCAAAGTCATGGCTTTATTTCACCGCCAATCTCATAAAGCTGACAACTAAATAGGGTAAGTGTGCCAATGGTGATTTCAATGCAGGATGAATGTACTTACATTAACATTGCATTTACCTTTGCTTGCATCATAAGTGTCCCCTTGCTAAGATACGTATTTTAGTTTCATGTTTACACATTTCCCATTTCTTCTTCGCTCAACTCCTCCATTTCTGCTATTGGTGATATTGGTGGCACCACCAACATCTCAATAGCTCTGAGGCTGGTGAGATCGGGAGTACTTCCTTACATTTTACCTAGCTATTGTATCTTCGTATCAAATCATATCAAATACAACAAGAGGAAATACTCACATAAAGAATCAAACTTTCCTTTAAGGAATGAAGTTGGATCTCATAGGTTATGTCCTGCAATAAAATTAATATTCATTTTGGAATTTAGTTTATGTTTTGTCACTAGGACACAATTTCTCATTATTTCATGTTTTGATATAGAAAATATTGTCTCATATTTGTATTCCTCAATTCCTATTTAAATTAGCAAAAAAGATGCAATTAAAAGCACTAAAAAATGACATAGAAGTTGGAGTTGGCAACAAACAAGGGAAGCAACAATGATTGAAAGTAGTTGAAAAAAACAATCCATATAGGTTAGAGATAACACTATAGACGGGGGAAAAACAAGGATTGAAAGCAGTTGAAATTGGAGCATTGCAGTTTGCCACATATTATTTTTATTTTTCACATAAATGTTTATCCATTATGGCAGATCTTAGAGTGTGATGGAAGCTCTATCATATGCTATTAAAAATGATTATTTGTCTCCTATGGTACACACCTCTCCATTTAAAATAACAAATTTAAAAAAATGTTATGTGGGATATTGAACAATTGACAAGGGACGAAAAATGATGTACAGAACACCGAGTTTCTTTTAGTCTTCTTGAATCCTCTATAGATTACTTTGAGTTGTTGATCTGACAAAGTAGGTTGTTCAATTCAAAGTGGAAATGCCTTCAATGTAATCAATTATGATTGTAAAATTGAATTAAGGAAATTTGTATGCTAACTAGAGATTACCTATGCACATTCCCATTTGACTATTGGTTTTAATCATGCATTTGCATAATTAATTAACATGTCAATGTATAGACACAATATAAAAAACTAGTTGAAGTACAACATAAATAACCAACATAAATCATGATTAAATCTCTTTTAAAACTCTTAAAAAATTTGATCCACCTCCCTCACTTGGTCTTTGGTTGCTTGAAGTGGGCTTTTTTTATGAATAGTTGTTTTGCCTTCCGGCCAACGGCCAAGTGAACTCATGCGGGGTGATCTTGTATCCTCCAACCCCTTTTTTTGTGAATATATACTTTAATATTTTTAATTAATAAAAAAAGCCTTATTAAAAAAAGACTCTTAAAAAAATTATATCACGCAAATATTGGTAAAACATTAAAAAATTAATTAAATTAAATTATAAAATAATAAACACATATCCGAACATACAAATCAAATATTCAATTCGCATCAATCTTTAAAACGAATCAAACAACTTGTACACACTCGTGTCCCCATCCCACTGGTGAGATTCAAGTAGCAAAGAAATGTAGGCGGTGCCGAACGGTAATGGCTAAAAGTGCAAAAATTTGCACCTCGTTCCCCGTGTCCTTGCCGTTGCTGTTACCTTCCCCCGTCAGCCCAGTCTCCCGCCCGTACCTCTGCCAATGCCCTCGTACCTCTGCCGCAAACACTGACAGTATGCACATAAAACGTACTCCTACACAGAAAATGAAAAAAATGGACACTTACGTTTTTTTCAAACACTTCTGTTTTAATCAAACGGACACTTACGTTTAATGAAGCGGACACAGAGATTTTTTTTTTCAATTTATTTTATGAATATTTTTAAAATAAAATAATAATAATAAAATAAAACTTACATTAATAAAATAATAAAAATCTTAATAGTCAATTATATATTAATTTAAAATTTATATGTTTAGATTTTTATATTTGTGTTTATTGTAATCATTATATTATAATATATAATCTATTATTTAATAATTTTAAATATATATTATATGAAATTTAAATAATAAGTTTTAAAAACATGTAATAATTTTTTCCAAAGTATAATTATTATTAAAATTATATTATATGGTTTAGTTGACTGTGTTTAAAAATTATATTATATATAATATATTAACTATATTAGTTATTTTTAAAATTCTAAAATTTATATTATTTTATATATCTTATATAAAATATTTTATAATAATAATATAAATATTATTATAACTATTTATAATATTAAATTCATACAAATTAGTTTTGTCATTAATGATATAAATTAAAATCAATATAATTTTTTACACTCATTTTTTTAATATAAATTATTATTTAAATATTGAAAAAATGAGTGTAAAAAATTATATTGATTTTAATTTATATCATTAATGACAAAACTAATTTGTATAAATTTAATATTATAAATAGTTATAATAATATTTATATTATTATTATAAAATATTTTATATAAGATATATAAAATAATATAAATTTAAAAATTTTAAAAATAACTAATATAATTAATATATTATATATAATATAATTTTTAAACACAGTCAACTAAACCATATAATATAATTTTAATAATAATTATACTTTCGAAAAAATTATTATATGTTTTTAAAACTTATTATTTAAATTTCATATAATATATATTTAAAATTATTAAATAATAGATTATATATTATAATATAATGATTACAATAAACACAAATATAAAAATCTAAACATATAAATTTAAAATTAATATTTAATTGACTATTAATATTTTTATTATTTTATTAATATAAGTTTTATTTTATTATTATTATTTTATTTTAAAAATATTCATAAAATAACTTGAAAAAAAAAATCTCAGTGTCCACGTAAGTGTCCGTTTGATTAAAACGTAAGTGTTTGAAAAAAAATGTAAGTGTCCATTTTTTTCGTTTTCTGTGTAGGAGTACGTTTTCTGTGCATACTGTCAGTGTTTGCGGCAGAGGTACGAGGGCAGCGGCAGAGGTACGGGCGGGAGACTGGGCTGACGGGGGAAGGTAACGGCAACGGCAAGGACACGGGGAACGAGGTGCAAATTTTCGCACTTTTAGCCATTGCCGTGCCGAACCTGGCTGAGCTTACAGTAGGAATATACCGTTAAAGTCGAATATTATCTGGTTAACATGTATTTAGGGGAGGGGACATAATCGGCCGTTTAGTTTCGTTATTCTTTTTCAGATCCCGAGAGCAAATAGTATGATTTTTAAATGAATGCGCCTATAGGTGGTCGCTGAGTATATTCTCAATTACGCAAAAACCTAAAAAGATCTGTTCGGCTGCATTGTACAGATTGCTTTTAAATGTCCAAACTATTCAAATTTCCCTCTATCCAGAGCTAAACAAGCAGTACAATTACTTTAAGAATGAACAGAGGGTATTTGCCTCCAGATTTTTCCTTGTCTGCACGACATTACACTCGTAAATTTTGAAGTGACAGATAGGAATAAGTGTATAATTAACACTGGCTACTTCAATTTTGTATCGTGTGGTCCCACCTAAATTGGATACGAAGTACTCCCTGAAAGCGATTTGGAACGAGGAAACTTCTGTGACGGTGAGAATACGATAATGGAACATGTTTCTTCGAGGCATTCTCTTAAGCAATAAACACTAGTTATTGTTAAGTGTCATTGATGTCCGTTCTTAGTGCAACCATAATGCAATTGGCGTGTGATGTGATTAGATGCAGCAGATGTGTGTGTTCAGAATATATGTCTTCCTGCAATCAAGCAAAACGCAAACATTACAAATGGAAATGTTTTGGAGAGTGCTAAAATGAAGAACGGATAGTCCTTGAGGAAGAAGGGGCGTACATGCGGAAGTAGACAGATAAAGTCATAAAAAACTTAACACTAGAATATGTTTTAAAATAGAAGTGCATCTCAGTTTCTAACACACGGTGTGCGTAGAAGGAGGCAAACGATGTTTGAATTGCACATGGCATCTAGTTGGCTCAGTTTCTACCGTTTGTAACTGCTAAATAATTACTATATGTTTTGTTACGAAAATACATTCCAAAACTGCGGTTGGAGAAACAGTTGTAACAAGCATTAGAGAAACAGTTGTCAGCGGTTCATCAACGGTTTGCAGTTAACAGGTGCGGTGGTTGAATACCAGATCAACCGCAGTCTTCCAGATGAAAAATACCTCTCATTTGTTACATTTTAAATACTGCTGGTTGAGTTTCGATAAAGTGAGACAGTTTTTCTTATGAATGATATATTAAAAACAGAAAAAGAGTTCTGATTAAGTTATACTCTGCGAATGAATGAAGACAAAAACTTCTGTGAAAAGAAGTTAAAAGGATATAAGGAGACAGAGCTTTGAACGTTGCCATAACAATAGAGTGTTGCAAATTTGTCTTGGATACTTCTTGCAGATCGTTCTAAGCCAGAACAACTATCAAAACCTGAGTATGTACGTTTGGTAATTGTTCTTGAATATCTCTAATTTGGAACTGGTATATTACTTTCAGAAATCTGATTATCTGTCTTAAGTCAAATTCAAAGTTACAGTCAAGAAATTTTAATAAGCAATTAGAGATACATTTGCTGTGACATTATTGACATTCTAGATTTCTCTCAGATTACAAAAAGGAGTTAAGATTACTTTTCAGATTGAAATCCATTTGCAAATAAGTCTTCTAAATGGTTCTGTCAGAATTCAGTTTTCAAAGGGTTTATACTATATCAGGGTTGAAGATATTTTGAAGGAAGATTATCAGAACTGTTTTGTTATATCAGAATTTCAGATTTTTATTATTTCAACTGATTTCATATGATTTAAATTTGACATGAGATACAACTTGTTTTGAAGTTATTTGAGATTTGTAACTGAGTTGAAGCTCAGATTATTTGGAAGGATGTTTCATTTGTAAAAGTTGGTGCTTGATAAAAGTTAAGTAGGTGTTTATAAGAGTTGGTGCTCTGAGGAAAGGGTTTGTTGACTCCTTAGGGTTGGAGCCCTTAAAGTTGTAATTGGTTTCAGATTCGTGAGGCTGGATTAGGACAGTAGATCCTAGCAGCATTTCTCACCGTAGTTTTTTCCCACATTAGGTTTCCACGTCAAATTTCTTGTCTCATTTTGTGCACCTTATTTGTTTGAAGTGTTTATGCCCTTTATTAAAGATATTCAGAATGATATACTACTAATTCACCCCCTCTTAGTAGTATAACGTGTTCTACAGTTATTACGCGGATGTGGTTCCCATCGCCAGGAAAGCTGCGTGAATTTTCTCTAACGCGTGGCGTGTGGAAGGGGGAGAGAGTAGTTGGAAGGCGACAAAGTTTAGCGGTCAAACATTTTCTACCCCAACCAGCATTATGAGACTGACCCCTGACCCGACGTGAAACAGACGAATGAAAAGTAGAAAAAATATTAACGGCTGAGAGAGTTTTGATGAAAACTTTAGCTCATACATATAGAAAACGAAGTCAGTTGTGATGGCATTATCTTTTGGAAATGCGCGCAGAGGACCCTACTAGGAAAATCAACTGCCATTGGTTAGTGGTTTAGAAAAGTATCGTGGGAAAAGAAATAAAGGCGACAGATGTGAGATACTCGTTTGGCATATTTTAAAGCTATAATGTATAGTACAATGGTTTGAACGGTCTTAGTGGACAGGCTTTCTGTACATTCGCTTGCGCATCTTTGACCTTTATCTATTTTTCTTCGCACCACCTTCTTTTTGGGCGCACTAATTCATGGCAGTCAATATCGTCGGTAGTGGCTATTCTGCCACGAGAATCGTTTTCTTTATATAACTTTTTACAAACTTTTGAAAAAAAAACCAAGTGTTTCCCCTTCGTATGGTTAACGATTTTCTCGTGGTCACCAAAATGATTCTGCCAACATTATTGCGATTATACGCCAAATCAGTCTCCCATTTCATCACCGAATTCTTCCCCTGTGCAGCATGTCATCACAAAACATTCCAATTTTACGAAACTTTCGCTCTATTATATTTTAAACTAAGCGCGCTTTTAGATTTATAATCTAAATTACAGTATAAAGAAATATTTCAAATATATTTAAGATCTTAAATAAGCAAGGGGCAGAGTTCTACCTAGTACTTTAGGTATTTGGTGTAGTTTTGTGGTTTATTTTAGTTTGAGGGGGTGAATTCGACTATGATTCAAAGTAGGCTAACCCGTACACAATGTTGTTTATTTAGTAAAATATTATAGGTTTTATTCTAAATAAATAAATATGTTTTGCATCTAATTAATAATTATTGTGTATATTTAGTAGAATATTATCGATTTCATTCTAAATAAATAAATTTGTTTTACATTTAATTAAACTTGTGTAAGAAATTTGTTTATGTAATTTACATATCATAATTTAGCTCTAAAAAATATATATTGTTTATAATAAATTTTGAATGGTTTTATTCTTATTAACATTAAAAATTAATGAGGAACTTTATTTTGTTGATATTGACATTATATATTTCACGTTTTTTATTTCTAACATTAAATCACCATTTGAAAATACAAAGTGTTCTTATGTCAATAAATGCTATGGTTAGTGTTAGGTTTTGAAATCATTGCTCTACAATTTCAAAATATTTTTAACCTTTAAGGCCAAGGATATGTTGTCAAGGACAAAGATGGGGTATATCATAGATTGTGGATAATTAGAGGCTAATGATGATAGTGGCTAGTCTCTTTTGCACATTGGGCTAAGCTTAAACTTAGGAGGGATACTTTGAGAGGTATCCTTAATAGGTTTGTGTGCTAACTAACATGTAATTTTACAATAAGAATCATGAACAACACCTAATGTACACTTGACTACATTTATTGTCGCTGAGTCAAAGAAAAGATAGCTACATAAAACTTTTTATATAATTATTAACATCTTGTACATGCACCTATGGATCTAACATTAGTATTATAATCATTTGTGATGAAATTCCATTTGATGTTTTATATACATTGGCAAGGTACATCCATGTTGATTATAACTTTTTGATGATTTAATAGTTTGGGGTTCACTTGATATTTGTTCACTAGTTTGTAACATTGAACCATAAACAACCTGCACTCTATCCTACTATTACTAATAGGAATGGATATTAAATTATAATGATGGAATGATTATAATGATGGATTGAGCAATTGAGTTTTAAGTAGATCTCACGAGATATTTCTTGTCCAATATGCTAGATTTAGAGGTACGTAAATGAAATGATGAGTTGCAGATCTAAACGATGTTCCTTCAAGCCTCACAAAGTAATCTAGATTTATTTATAGACCTTAATTTTCATAGAATTTTAGGTACAAATAACGGGAAATGATGATTATGAATAGTTAAGGAGGGATTTTATCATGTAATTATTATTGTATCACCTCAAGGCTTCTAAATGAAAATATAACACCTAAATCGAAGATCTACATACATCAACTTATTATTCATAAAAACGAATGATCATTTAAAATGTTTTTTGGGCAATAAAGGTCTACATGTGATTGGACAAGGCATTAAATACCAATGGTCCACATCATAAATAAATGAATATGCCTTACATAATATAGGAGAATTTTTGGATGGACATGTTCTATGTTGGCATGTGTCCATGGTAGTTTTTAACGACTTACTCAAAAGGAAAGGAAAGGTCCTTTTATAGTCAAGTGTATAGTCATAGTTGTGCATTTTCTAGAATAATTATAATGAAGGTTTTATGTATGTGCACCAATATCTAATGCATTAATAAATACTTTTTAATAGTCATTTTTTTGCTGCGTATGAGATCACTTTAATTTTAAGATTGACGATTAAGTATGTTAATTATGCATGATGTAATATAGATTCCATATGAATATAAATCAAATTATGTTGATGTTTCAAAATATGTATTTTCTTCTTCTTTACTACATGTGAGTCAATTGCCTAAGGGAGTAGGCACTAGCCTACATTGGTGAAGGGGTCAATCATTCTATCTTTATAATCATGTCCATCCATATTTGTAGTTGGAATAGTTTGGAGTGCAAGTTGCTTATGATTCAATGTTGAAAAGCACTGAATATTTATTAAACAAACCACAAACTATTAAATCATCAAAAAATATTAGTCTATAGGGATGCACCTTAGAATTGTATATGAAACATCAAATTACATTATCTTAAAGGATTGCAATACTAATGGTAGATATGTAGGTACATGTGGAAGGTGTTGTCAACCATACAAGATGTTGTATGCAATTAGTTTTACTTTGACCTAGTTGCAATAATTGTGGTCAAGTGCTCTCTCTCTCTCTCTCTCTCTCTCTCTCTCTGTTGTGTAGAACTCATTTTTGGAACTAACACTAACCATAACTTTTTATAGACCTATTAATATTTTGTATTTATTATTTATAATGGTGATTTAATGTTAGGTATTAGAGCTAGCTAAAAATAATAATAATAATCACGACTTAAATAGTGTGGATATCAACAATATAAAGCTCCTCAAAACTTATTGATGTTTACAAGAATGATATCCTTCAAAATCAACTATGTAGTTTTTGAGTCAAACTCATTGAGCAATATTTCAAAAGTAAGAGTTCACAAGAACATATCTCTCATGACAATAAATAGCACACAAACAAATTTAAACTATTATATACCAATTAAATAATTTAAATATTATATACAAATTACATAAACAAATTTCTTACATATAATTTATTAGATTAAAAAAATATTTAAAATGAAACTTATTATGAATTAGTCTACTTTGATATAAGATTTTGAGCCTAATCAAATTCGCACTTTTCGTATTAATCTTTACTCTGAAATAAATAACAAAATTACACCAAATACCAAATATACTAACTACTCTGCTCGTTCTTTTATTTTTTCATTTAAGATTTAAAATATAAAATATATTTAAAAAGTTCCCTTATACTCTAATTTAGATCATAAATAGAAAAGCGCAGTAAGTTTAAAATAGAGAACATATAATAGGTAGAGCGAAAGACTCGGAAGTGTTTCATAAAATCGAATTTTCTCAAGTGTGTGTTCGCAATGATTTACACTGATTTGACATATTTTGCGGATACAAATGTAGGTAGACTCCTTTGAACACGGACTTTAAGTTTATGGAATGGTCTCTTACTAGTATTTTACCTTTATTTCTTTTCACTTACATTTTCTTTTTTGATCCTGTGGTAATGATAGTCGATTTCCCAATCCGATTCTTCACGTACAAAAGATAATAAGCGGCCCCACCACAAGTGTGCTTTTTGACTGAAGTGGTTTAGGGAATGGTCAATTATAATCATTCAAAGATATCTTTATCACTCATTTTCTTGCTGATTTGGACTAGCAGTTTTTTTAAAGCTTTTAACTTAGCTTTTTTTAAAATAGTTTTTATCGTGAATCGATTGTTGATGGTTTGAACATCTTCCCTACTAATTCTCTTCCTCAACACCTCGCTCTAAACTTTTCATTATCATGATTTTTCATGATATTATTCAAAATAATTTATTGAACAATACTATGGAGATTTTGAGCCATATTGAAAAAGTAAAATGTAAATGAATTATTATTACTGGTCAATATTCATGGATATTAGTCAAAATGGTCATAGTATAATTTTTTAGTATGATTAAATATCACATATAAATATAGATTTTACAAGAAACAATATAATAAAATGGAAAATATTTTATTAAATAAAAATTTAAAATTAGAGATAAATTTGTTATAATAAAATTACAACTATTTTTTAAAATTTAATTATGTCAACTTCACATTAAGAAAATATTAATCTAAACTATTATTTATAAAATATAAAATTGTAAGACAATTCAAATATTGTAAAAATTGATGTAAAATAATTGTATTGAAAAAAAGACAAAAAATTATATATTATCAAAATTTAAAATAGTTGTACATTGTTTATTATTTATTTTGAACAAGAAATATTAAGACATTTTATAATTTTAAATAAAAAATAACATTTTAATTATAATAATTAAATTAAATTAAAATAACAAATTCTAACACTAATTTAATCTAATATTAATCCAACTCTAATCTAAGCTTGATCTTAGAATGAAAATCTTAATTTTAACCAACCCTAAACCTTAATCTTAAGCTAACCTTAATCCTAACCTTTACTAAAATTAGAAGATGATACACTTTATCAATTATGGTAAATATTATTTCACATTTATATTAGATTGTGGGTTTTAATTCAATTTGTAAAAGATGGTAATCTACATATTAATATAATTCTTTAATAATTGGTCATATATGGTCAAGGTGTTAAGAACCCATCTCAACTAGAGAGTCTCTAATCTTCAAATGACATACATAAGAGTAGTCGTAATGAAAAAACCCTTGAGGATTGGGTTTGGGTTTAGAGGTTACCCCAACATTGAGGGCTTATCACATTCTAGTGTGCAAATAATTAGAGAGTTATAAAGTTGATACTTTGATGCAGGAGCATCTCGGGTCCTTGGCAATCCTGTGTCACCAAAAATATTTGGATTTTGTCTGTGTTACTCGGTTCCTACTTTAACCAAGTTGGTCAGTTTCCTTTGGTTACCAAGTGTCATCGGTTATCTCCTGGGTGGTCGGTTAATTCTTTGGCGCTCGACGTTGCCTGTCTGCTTCTCGATTATCTTGCTTATCGACGAGTCTAGTTTTGTTTCTTGTTGTGGCCGACTTATGCATTTATATTGGATCACAAAATTAATGCTGGAATCCATCATTGGGAAGCGTGAGGTCCTAGATTTGACTGTTACTTTTGTTAATTATGGATCTAAAGGTCGACTCAGCTCGGTAGCTTCTTGTATAAATGTAGATGTTTGGTGGTAGTTTAGGGGAGGGAAGTAAGAAGATAGAGGCTAGACTTTGTAACAGATCCTCACATGTTGGAGGACTTCTGAGTTTCATTGTAATATCAGGCCATAATCGGGAAGGCCTTACAGCCCGACATGTATGATTCAATTGATGAAAGTTAATGAAAGATCTGTCATTATCCCTCTCACTTTGTTGTTGTTATTGCTTCCGCATGTGTGTTGCAGGCTTGGATCATTAGGGTGTGCCATCCCTTGGCCCCTTTTGCTCCCTGCCCTTGCGTCAGGTGGTATCAAACTGAGGTGAGATCTTGATCTAGGTTTGCTGGTTCCTCTTGAAGCCCTAGTTGATTGTTGTGGGGTAGCAGATTGAGATTTGATCTGCAATTGTAGAGGGTTGTCAAGATGGTTCGTGGGAGGCAAGATACAGATCCAAGATTGGTAGATATGCTAAGACAGATTGCTGCTAGGTTATAAGCAATGGAGATAGCCCAAAGAAGAGGCAGACATCTTGAAGATGTTAGTGATGATGAAATTGAAGAAGAACAGGCGAATGTAGAACCTACTCCTATTATGGATCAAGGTGAAGAAAGATTTTTGAAGGCCTTGACAAGTCTAAAGTCAACACCACATTTCAATCCTCCTAAGTATAGTGGAAAGTTAGATTCTGATGAATTGGTGGACTTGATCACCGAGATGGAAAAGTATTTTGAATATGAAAATATTCCTTAGGATAAGAAGGTAAAGATTGCAAGTACCAAGTTGAAAAGTCATGCATCCTTATGGTGGGAACATCTGCAATTGGATAGAAAAAGGAAAGGTAAAGACAAAATCAAGGTATGGAACAAGATGGTAAATAAATTGAAAGGAAATTTCTTACCCTGTGATTATCAGATTAACCTAGTTTGGTGAATGCAAAGTTTGAGATAGAAGGATAGCTCAATAAAAGAGTATACTGAAGAATTCTATAGATTGGATATCAGATCTGGACATGATGAAGATGATGTGGAAAGAATCAGCAGATACCCGAATGGTTTGAGAGTTTCCATACAAGAGGAAATTAGTATGGTCAAGTTGGAGAATATTGAAGAGGCTTATCAATTTGCTTTGAAAGCTGAGGAGAAACTGAACAAAAGACATGAACAGAGACAAAGAGGAAGAGGTGGTAGATTTCCTAGAGGAAGAGGTAGATCTAATGGTGAAATTGGTAGATCTGAACCAGAAAAGACAAATCTGGACAAAGGCAAGACCAAATGGAAAGGTGAAAGTTCATCTAGAGGCAAAGGCAGTAACTACCGAGGTGGTTATAGCAGAGGAAGTTTTTGAGGAACTTGTTACAATTATGGAGAAGAAGGACATAGGTCATTTGAATGTACACAAGCAAGTAAGAAGGTTGGTAGCAGTAGGAATGCTGTAGTGCAAGAAGAACCATTGAATGAACCTGAAAGGGAGAATAACCTAATGGTGAGGAGAGCATTATGGAATGAAAGCAAGAAGGAAGATCCAGTAAGAAAAAGCTTGGTCAAGACCAGATGTAGAGTTTCTGACAAAGTTTGGAAGGTAATCATTGACAGTGGTAGTTCGGAGAACCTGGCATCTGAAGAGATGGTCAGTAAACTGCAGTTAGAAAGATTGGAACATCTAAAACCCTATCAGATTTCATGGATCAAGGATGAGCATACACTCCTGGTAAGTGAACAATGTTATGTGAATTTGAAGATTGGAAAATACTATGATAAGGTGTTGTGTGATATCATGCCTATGGATTGTTGTCATATTCTATTGGGTAGACCTTGGCAATATGATATACATGCTATATATGATGGGAGATTTCATAAGTATACTATTGTGGCTGATGGAAAGAAATAAATCTTGTTGCCATTGATGGAAGAACCTGTTAGCAATGTTTGCACATCTATGAAAGTTTGCTTGATGGAAGGAAGGAAGTTTGTTAACTCTTTGAAGAAGGATGATGTATGTTTTGTTGTGATTCCTAATAAACTGAGTAAGAAAATAGGAGATAATGTCCCTAAGGAGATTGATAAGTTACTCACCGAGTACAGTGATATCATTTCTGATAATGTACTTAATGGTTTGCCACCGAAAAGAAGTATTGATCATTGTATGGATCTAATCCCCAAAGCTAGTTTACCAAATAAGGCACCTCATCAGTTGACACCTACCGAGAATCAGGAATTGAATCGACAGATTCAAGAGTTGCTGGAGAAAGGTTTGATCAGAGAAAGTTTGCGTCCTTGTGTAGTACTTGTTGTATTAGCACCGAAGAAGAATGAGGAATGGAGAATGTGTATTGATTCCAAAGAAATCAATAAGATAACAGTGAAGTATAGGTTTCCTATACCGAGAATGGATGATATAAAGGACAGTTTGACTAGAGCAAAGTATTTCACAAAGATTGATTTGAAAAGTGGGTATCATCAGATTTGAATCAGAGAAGGTGATGAATGGAAGACTGCTTTCAAGACAGAAGAAGGTTTGTATGAGTGGTTGGTTATGCCTTTTGGTTTAACTAATGCACCGAGTACTTTTATGAGGTTGATGAATGAAGTTTTGAAGAAATTCTTGGGTAAGTTTGTGATTGTATATCTTGATGATATTTTGATATTCAATAAGACCAAAGAAGAACATTTGTTACATGTAAGACAAGTTTTGCAGAGATTGAAAGAAGAAAAGTTGTTGATAAATCTGAAAAAGTGTTCATTCATGAAAGAAGAGATTGTGTATTTGGGATTTGTTATTTCAGCTAATGGTTTGAAGATGGACCCTGAAAAGGTTGAAGCTATTCTGAATTGGCCTACACCTGTGAATGCTACTGAGGTAAGATCATTTCATGGTATGACAAGTTTTTACTAAAAGTTCATAAGGAATTTCAGTTCAATTTGTAATGCTATGACTGAGACTATGAAAGGAGACAAAAGAGAATTCAAGTGGACACATGGAGCTGATAAAAGTTTTGAGAATCTGAAGTAGAAGGTTGCTGTATTACCTGTTTTGGCATTACTTGATTTCAGTAAAGTATTTCAAGTAGAATGTGATGCAAGTGGAAGTGCAATTGGAGCTGTGTTGAGTGAAGAAGGTAAACCTGTTGCTTTCTTTAGTGAAAAGTTGAATGATGCTAGAAGGAAATATTCTGTATATGATCAAGAATTCTATGCTATTGTTCAAGCACTGAAGAAATGGAGACATCATTTAATACCGAGTGAATTTGTGTCATGTACTGATAATAAGGCTTTACAATATTTGGGTAGTCAGAATAAGTTGAATCAAAGACATATGAAATGGGTTGAGTATTTGCAGAGCTATACATTTGTGATAAAGCATAAGAGTGGAGTCACTAACTAAGTTGCTGATGCATTGAGTAGAAGAAGATCTTTGATGACCGAGATGAAAATTGAAGTTCTTGGTTTTGATGAGATGAAAGGTTTGTATGAAAATGACCCTGATTTTTCTGAGCCTTGGAGAAAGTGCAAAGAACCTATACAAGATCAACATGATACTAAATGGGATGAATATTTTATTTAGGAAGGTATGTTGTTCAATGGTATTTAGTTGTGTATATTGAGAGGAGTAATGAGAACTAATTTGATAAAGGAGAAACATAGTAGTGGTTTGGCTGGACATTTTGGCATTGATAAAACATGGAATTTGTTAAAGGAAAACTACTTTTGGCCGCAGTTGTATAGAGATGTTCATAAATTTGTGAAAAGTTGTGGTATTTGTCAAGTTGCAAAAGGAGTAAGTCAAAATACTGGATTGTATACACTGATTGCTGTACTTGAGAAACCTTGGATTGATATTAGTATGGATTTTGTTCTTGGCTTACCGAAGACAATGAGAGGTAATGATTCTATATTTTTTGTTGTGGATATATTTTCTAAGATGGCACATTTTATACCATGTAGAAAGACATCGGATGCAGTAAATGTAGCAGATCTTTTCTTTAAGGAAATTGTGAGATTGCATGGGTTACTGAGGAGTATTATCTCTGACCGAGATAGTAAATTTATTGGTTATTTTTGGAAAACACTTTGGAAGAAATTTGGCACTGAGTTGAAATATAGTTCTACATTTCACCCACAAACCGATGGACAAATTAAAGTTGTGAATAGAAGTTTGGGAAATCTTTTGAGATGTTTAGTTGGAGACACACCGAGTAATTGGGATTCTATATTGGCACAAGAAGAGTTTGCATACAATAATTTAGTGAATAGGAGTACTGGAAAGACACCATTTGAGATTATGAATGGCACACAACTGAGAGGGATATTTGATTTGAGAGACATTGATGATGAAAATAAAAGAAGTGCTGAAGGAGTGAAATTTGTTGAATACGTGAAGACATTGCATGAAGATGTGAAGCTGAAGCTGGGAGATAGTAATCAGAAATACAAAGATAGAGCTGATAGATCAAGAAGACATAAGACTTTTGATGTTGGTGATGAAGTGATGGTTCATTTGAAGAAAGGTGGGTTTCCTGTTGGCACATATGGAAAGATGAAGATGAAGAAGTTTGGACCTTGCAAGATTTTGAAGAAATTTGATAGTGGAAATGCATATGAAATTGAGTTACCTGATGACATGGACATATCACCGATCTTCAACATTGCTGATTTATATGAGTATCATGAACCTGATGAAGAAGTGACAGTACTGATAGAATATCCTAGGAAGCAGAAGGAGGAAGTTGAACAGATTTTGAAGGAAAGAGTTGGCAAAAGCACAAGAGGAAAACAATATATGGAATATCTGGTTAAGTGGAAGAATAGATCGATGGAAGACAGTTCTTAGATTTCATAGTCTGAGTTGGATACAGCTCAGACCAAGCATACCAAATGATTATGAGAATCATTTCAAAACAACCCTAGGTGTCTGATGTAGGAGCATCTCGGGTCCTTAGCAATCTTGTGTCACCAAAAATATTCAAAGTTTTTCTGTGTTGCTCGGTTCCTACTTTAACCAAGTTGGTCAGTAGTTGGTCGGTTTCCTTTGGTTACCGAGTGTCATCAGTTATCTCCTAGGCGGTCAATTAATTCTCTGGTGCTCGGCATTGCCTGTCTGCTGCTTGGTTATCTTGCTTACCGATGGGTCTAGTTTTGTTTCCTGTTGTGGTTGACTTATGCATTTATATTGGATCATAGAATTAATGCTAGAATCCATCATTGGGAAGTGTAAAGTCCTAGATTTGACCGTTACTTCTGTTAATTGTGGATCTGAAGGCTGACTCAGCTCGGTAGCTTCTTGTATAAATGTAGATGTTTGGTGGTAGTTTAGGGGAGGGAAGTAAGAAGATAGAGGCTAGACTTTGTAACAGATCCTCGCATGTTGGAGGAATTCTGAGTTTCATTGTAATATCAGGCCATAACTAGGAAGGCCTTATAGCCCGGTATGTATGATTCAATTGATGAAAGTTAATGAAAGATCTGGCATTCTCCCTCTCACTTTGTTGTTGTTATTGCTTCCGCATGTGTGTTGTAGGCTTGGATCATTAGGGTGTGCCATCCCTTGGCCCCTTTTGCTCCCTACCCTTGCATCATACTTATAAACTGGATTGAAGAAGATTGAAGAGTTGGAATTATAATTGAGAGGCAAATAGTATCAACTTAGATGTCGCTATTAACAATAATTTATAAGCTTAACAACTTAGATCTTAGGATCTGATTCCTCTAATGAAAGCTCTCAATGCAGTCTCTCTCTCTTCTGCTCTAGATGAGATGGTTTGGGAAGACTCTCCAGACGGTATCTACACTATGGCCTCTGCCTATTCCATGCAGATACCTCAAACCCAAGAAGCTAATCTGTTGTGGGCTAAAGCCTGAATTCCAGGCCTTACACCCAAAATCAATGTTTTCTTCTGGCTCCTGCTCCAGAACTATATCCTCACAATAGATAATCTCATCAAGCATGGATTCCAGATTCCCAACAAGTGTGTTCTCTGCAGATGTCAAGAAGAAATGGTGGATCACTTATTTATTCACCACTCTTTTGTAAGTAACATATGGAAATGTCTTTTCTCAGCCCTGGACTTATCCTGGTGTTTTCCCCTGTCTTTCCATGATCTCTTTTCTCAATGGGCCTTCAAAATGTTTAACCTGGACTTCTGATCATTTTGCACCTAGATCCTTCCTCACCTCTACTGGGGAGTCTGGAAAGAGCACAACAATCACATTTTTCATGATTGCTCCTCTCCCCCCTCAAATAATTTTTGAAAAAATCCAACATGTTGTTAAGGAAAACTATTTCTATTGTGGAAGAACTAACTATCTTGTAGGAAAGGCTCAAGAAGTGACTCAGGAGAAAAGATAGAACTGTATCTGGAATTGTCCTCTGACTGGCTAGGTGAAAGCCAACTTCAACGAAGCTGCCAAAGGGAACCCTGGCCAATCTGGCAGTGGAGGGATAATCAGAAACAACTTTGGTTTTGGCCTTGCGGCTGTCATTTTACCTTTGCACTCTCAATCCAACCACTTTTCTGAAGCTTGTGCAGCTCTCCAAGTCACCAAACTTGCCTAGGAAATTGGGGTCAAGAAGCTCTGGATCAAAGGGGACTCGATGAACATTATCAACTTCTTAAACCTCATTCACTCTCCATCTTGGATGATATCTAATATGATCAAAGAAACCCACACAATTCTTATTTCTTTTGAAAAGGTGTACATTTCTCATGTGTACAGGGAAGGCAACAATGTTGCTGACTGGTTTGCCAACCTGGTTGTCATGAAGGATGGTAAGATGATATGGCAACAAGGTGAAGATATCCCAAGTGAAGTGAAGGATCTTCTTGACAAGGAAAGACTCCAAAGTACTGAGGGAATCATAAAAAAATGATTAGTTCTCTTCTGCTGTGGTTTCATTGTCTTAGGCTAGCTTGTGGCATGTTTCATTGTTGTCTTGCTTAAACTGCTTTTTATACTTTTGATCGCCTCTCTTTTTTGGCCGTGGGTTTCATGAACCCTGTAAAACTTATTTTACTTAATCAAAAACAATAATTTATAAAATAGAAAGATATTTTAAGTATATTAAGATATGTGGACGAGGCATTCAATAATAAAATTTAAAATATAGATATGAAATTAGGTGTATCAATTAGTACATTACAAAAATTTGAGCAAGGCCAATGTTTTATTCAATAGATCATTTAAATTCTAAGAAAAGACCAAAAAAATATAAAGGTTAAAGCTAAATTGAAATATTAATTCAAACACTACCTAATTCAATTGTCAAACAATCAATAACAATTTAATAATTTTATGTCTTTACATTTATTGATGACTTCCGCTCTTACTCTCGCTTCCATCTGTTTGAATCTGGGCCTGTTGTCCGAGTTTTTGCCTGCAAGTGGGTGTCGTTCATCTGCTCCTACTATATCTGGGCCTATAGGTGGGTGTGGACCTTCGGTCCTTGGGCCTGCTACTTCTGCCCTATCATCTGGGTCTATTTCCCTAGCTACTGCGACTATGTCTAGACCTTCTCCGACGGGTGGATGTGTTTCTTCGATGGTTTTGGGGTCTGATGCGGCTACCTCTGGTGGTTCTGTGATATCCTATGTGGATGTGGTTGCCTTTGAAGCTGGCATACATGGTCCTGCCCATGGTGGTAGAGGGGGATCTCGATCTTCTCCTCTTGTGCAAGTTGTTGCTATAAGTAAACCCCTTGTGATTTGTCTTGATGTTGATACAATTGATGAGATTTCAAAAACTGTGGATGATTTCTCCTCCAATGCTGCTTTTTTCCATTTTGGGGGTTTCTGGCCCTCTCTTTCTGATTTACATACTTAGATTTCCAAGAATTGGGAACCCATTTTAATTGATGTTGTTCAGATATACCTTGTAGCAAGGGGGTTTTTAATTGTAAAATTGTAAAATGTTGAAGATAGGAAAACTATTTTGTGTAATAGTTATTTTACTTGGGAGGAGCATTTTCCCCTGATGGCCAAACCTTGGTATCAGGGGTTTGACCCTCTTTTTGAATCCTTCAATAAAATACCCATATGGGTAAGATTGCTGAATCTCCCTCTTCATCTTTGGTTGGATTCGGTATTGGAATCTGTGGGTGAGGCTATTAGGGATTTCCAAATGGTGGATTCAGACTCCTCTAAAATTTTTAAGACAAAATATGCTCGTATTCTTGTGGAGGTTGATGTTTCCAAGGGTCTTCCTAAGAAGATAACTTTGGATTCTCCCTTGGGTTCTTGGACTCAGAATCTAGATTATGAGGGAATCCCGTTCAGGTGTAGGAAGTGCCACATGACTGGCCATCTTGCTGCACTGTGCTTATCTGATAAGGTCAAATCAAAGAAAAAGCCTACTTGGTGGTTGGGGGCTTTTGATCACCATTATACAGTTGGAAAATTTTCTAAGGAAGGGGGTTCGGTTGCTTGCTCTCCTCAGATTGATCATGTTTTGGCTGGTATTTCTGTGGCTGCCTCTGTTGCTTCTGAAGATGTCTTGGGTGCTATAGATGTTGTCTCTAATGTGGCTTTAGTTCAGTCTTCTTTTGTTGCCCCTTCTGGTGTTGTTATTGTTGTCCCTAACCAGATTGTTGTCTCTGGTTGTGATACTACTCATGTCCCTCCTATAGTTTCTAATTTGACTTTCCCTTTACCGGACTCTTCCTGCACTTCTTTGGCTTGGTGGAAGGATGCCAAAAAGGTGGAAGATGGATGGACAATAGTTAAGGGAAAGAAATTTAAATCTTCCACACCTTCTTTTGATATGAATCTACGTTCTCATAAGGATGGGCAAAAATGTAAATCTTGAGTGCCCTTTTTTTTTGTTTTGTTGTTTCACTTGGTAGGAACTACAGTTAGTTCCTTTGGTTTGTTTGGTGGGACACCACAGTTGTATTGGTCTTTTATTTCTATATCTTTCTTATGCTCTTGTACAAGGTTTTAGGTCCTTTCAAAACCTAATTTTACGAAATCAAAACAATTTAATAATTATTTACTAAACAAAATTTTTCTTCGACTATTCAATGATGCTTAAAAATTATATATTTAAAACTCTTCAAACATGAAAACTTAAAATTCCATAAACTAAAAGATAAATCTCATCTTTTATAAAATACATAATAATACACTATTTGAAGAAAAACATCTAACCTAAAAATACTAGAAATGCATTTGTTTAATAACATTGAAGGATTTAATTTTATAAATATATGACAATGTTGGAGATTAGTAAAATTCTATGAAAATTTTATAATTCTAATAAATTTTTTATTTAGATAAAAAATAAATGATGAAATTTAAATTTTAGTGTTAAGGTTGAAGCCAACAAAATAGGAAAATTGAAATTAGTCATAAAATGTTTAATGTGATATTGTAATGCTACAAAATTTGGAGTCTTTTTTAAGTGACATGTTTATTCTAGTTATTCTTTTTTCATACTTGCATAAAATCAGTCATTGGCTTTAAGGTTTTGTAGCCATAAATGTTAGGGTAGATGTGTGAATTATCAACTATGAAAGTTGTAAGTGTTGCTTATGATCATACCATTAATGGCGAGGATAAGAATAAGTGGTGTTGCGAATATGAGACAACGATAGAGGAAAGACACTATAATATTAGCACTGGAGTATCGTCGCAAAATATTTCTAATAAGCTTCCTAGTGTGAGGATATTGAATCTTGGTAGGTGATGCCCACCATATAAAGCCTATCATCTAGTAAATATGTTTTTATTTGTTATTTCGTTATAGGCCTTGTTATGTACATTGGATTGAGTGAAATTATTTCTCATTTTGAGATTATATTTTAAATGTAGATGGTGATAAACATAGATAATTAAAGTGTGAAGTTGATTGTTCTAAGTTGTAAAAAAATGTTGATGTAAAACCATAAAAATTAGTTGTTATGAAATTGGGATTTCCATGCACATTTACACTTATGCAAACATTTTAGGGAACTATGAAATAATAAGGATAATTGATCAAGAATATTAGTTGATTGGTATTTTCTTGCACATTTCTAGATTTTCTAGAGTGCATTAAAGAGCATAAAACCCCATCATAACTTGTGTCAACTAGAATTTCTTAACCCATTCACACTTTTTCATTTGGTGCATTTTTTCCCATGATACTAACTTTGCCTAAACTATCAAATCTTTCAAACCTTTTTGCAATGGTGTAAAAGTATTATTTTTTTTTTAAAATACTCTATGACTTGAGTGATTGGACCTTTTCCAATCATTTGTACTTTTTCTTGTTTAGCATTTCTAAAATTAATATATACCTCATAGTGGAGAGGAGTGATAATGTGTGCACCCTAACATTAGGGATCCACACGGGTCACCACGTGGACCCGACACCCATTTTTTTTTGCACCTCTAGTTGGCTTAGTTGGCAACCCAAAATTAAAAGTTGAGCCCATTTGGAATTACCTCGCCATGTGTTCAAACATGATTGGTCAAAGGTAGGTGAAACTTTCCATTTTGGTGTGTCGAGTGAGACGTGTGTGATGACCAAGGCATACAAAGGATTTTCTCCTTGTGTACAAACTAAGGTGCCCATGTGGCATTTCACCACAATGCCACCCTATCTACCACCTTGGCCGCCAATACTTCCTACAACCACCTTACATTGTAGCATGCAGTTACATTAACTACACATCAAGTCACCTAAATTTTTCTTAAGGGGATGCCTTTTAATATCATAAATCCATTGAATATGCCTTCTTCTATGTAGATCAAGACATATAACATTCATTTCATTCCCACCTATTCTAGACTCTTCCATTAGTTGGGAGTAAAAATTGTGCTTGGTAGAGAACCCTACAAACACAAAATGCCGCCATTATCTACTTGCTTGTGGACTACCTTCCGCTTTAACTTTGCAAGTAGTTAATGGATTTCTTCATTTTTGAACTTGTTGTTTCCAATTTGTCTCTTCATTTTTGTAGTGGTTGTAGGATAAACCTTCGTCTGCATGTAGGATGCTAATAACTTTGAGGTGTATGAGGTACATGATGACAACTAAGAGCAGTGGGAGGAGATATGAGAGCTTGTTTACCATCTAGTCTCTGATGGAGGTGAGGATATCACTCCTCACTAAGGCCACTTATCACCATTGGGCCCAATGAAATATGTGTTGTTTTATTTTCTTTTCTTTTTTTGCTAACACTAACCTCCATTGTCTATTTAACTAGATGTCTTTAGTTACAAATGACTATTATCTATTTCTTTGTGTTTCTAAACATGAATTATTGTGTTCATTAACTCTATTAACCTCAAGGGAATCATACTCTTGTGTTATAGTCTCACTTCCATGTTCATAATGAAGGAAACTCAATTTTTTCATTTTTAAGCATGTTTGTTCACATTTCGTTGCCTACTATCCATATCTATGTTTTAATATTAATGTTTTACAAGTATTATTGGTTTTCATTAAAAAATATTGGGGTTTAGGGGTTTAATAAGACTTCTTCTTTATGGTTTCACTATGATTGTAAAAGCGGTGCACTAATGTTGGGGTTAAAGGATTTAATAATTTATTTTGTACATGGTTTAATGAGGATTTTTAATGGGTTGTAGTTATTATCCATTTTTAATGGGTTGTAGTTTTTTAGGTTTAAGTAATAGATTTTGAATTATTTTAGTGTTATTTTTTTTGTATGCCTATGGCATTTTGACTCTTACTGGTTTGAAGTTTTCTTTGCAGATTGTCTTTTGCATGTTTTCATTTTTTTTGTTTTGCAACAAGCTTCTATTTTTGGCAATAAGTTATTTATTTTTGGGTTTTTATTAGGGATTAAGGCTTTGGTAAGTTGTCTATTTTTTGGATTCAATTTCACTCCTAAGCAATATATATTTCATTTTAATTTAGTAGTTTAGGGTTTCAAATTTAGTGCTAATGGTTTTCAATCTCACTTCTAATGTTGGGGATTAAGGGTTTACTAGGTTATCTTGTTAATGGTTTCAATGTGGTTGTTAATTCTTTATGACTTCATTTCATTTAATTAGTTTTAGGTTCTTAATTTTACTGTGGAGGGTTTGAAATTTCATTTCCACTTTTTGGTAGACAAGGATTTCAGTAATTATTTTTAATTTTTGGTATCAATTTCACTCCTAAGGGATATATAATTAGTTTCAATTTATTAGTTGTAGGCTTTCATAATTATCAAATCAAAAGATGATCCCATTTCAGAATTATTATCCACTACATTATCTTCTACCTCATATTCATTAACTAATTTATATGGACTTGGAAAGCCTCATACAATGTGTCCTATAGAAAAAACTAAATATGTAGAAGGAAATTATGAATAGATAATTGTACACTATGAACTCATTCCTACATTTGTCGAGCTCTAAAAGCTCAGCAGTTATTCATAATTCTCTATTTATTTTTAGTTATTTTCTATATTTGTTTGTGTCCCTTACTCTTAAAGGTCTTCAATTTCATTTCAAATGTTAGTAATCAAGTGTTTAATAAGTTATATAGAATGCATTTCACTTATAGTGTACTAGACATATTGAATTTCAAGTCAAATGTTCAGAATTAAGGGTTCAACAAGTTATCTATTTTTTAATTTTAATTTCACTTCTAAGGGATATAGTATTCATTTCAATTTAATTGTTGTAGGGTTTCGGATTTAGTGTTAAGGGTTTTCAATTTCAATTTCATTTTTAATTCCAACTTTGGGGATCAAGGTATTAATAAGTCATTTGCTTGATGATTTCAATGTGATTTTTAATGCTTTCCAAATTCATTACAATATATCTATTTCAAGTTCTCAATTTTAGAGTATAATATGTTTTCGAACTGAGTTACAATGTTGGATATTAGGGGTTGAATAAGTTATATGTATTTTTATTTCAAATTCACTCAAAAGAGATCTATAGAATTCATTTCAATTTAATTAAGTTGTAGGGTTTCAATTCAGTGTTAAGGTTTTCAAATTCAATTTGAACTCCAACTTTGGGGATCAAGGGTTTAATAAGTTATCTTCTAGATGGTTTCAAGGTGATTCTTAATGCTTTCTGAATTCAGTTCAATATATCAGTTTCAAGTTCTCATATTTAGTGTAGTAGATGTTTTCAAATTCAATTCCAATATTAGGGATCAAGGGTTGAATAAGTTATTTGTTTTTTATTTCAATTTCATTCCAAAGGGATATAGAATTCATTTCAATTTAATTATTGTTGGGTTTCATATTTAGTGTTAAGGGTTTTCAATTTCAATTCCAACTTTGGGGATCAAGGATTTAATAAGTTATCTTCCTGATGGTTTCAATGTGATTATTAATGCTTTCTGAATTCATTTCAATATATCAGTTTTAGGTTCTCAATTTTAGTGTACAAGATGTTTTCAGATTCAATTGAACCAATGTTGCAGATCAAGGGTTGAATACGCTATCTATTTTTTTATTTCTATTTCACTCCAAATGGATATAGAATTCATTTCAATTGAATCGTTGTCAGGTTTTAGATTTAGTGTTAAGGGTTTTCAATTTCAATTTCAATTCCAAATTTGGCGATCAAGTGTTTAATAATTTATATCCTTGATGGTTTCAATTTGATTGTAAATGTTTTCAGAATTCATTTCAATATATCAGTTTTAGGTTCTCAATTGTTGTTTACAAGATGTTTTTAATTTCAGTTCTAATGTTGGGGATCAAGGGTTGAATAAGATATCTATTTTTTGATTTCAATTTCACTCCAAAGGGATATACAATTCATTTCAATTTATTTATCGTGGGGCTTTAGATTTAGTGTTAAGGGTTTTCAATTCAAATTTTAATTCCAACTTTAGGGATCAAGGATTTAATAAGTTATCTGTTTGATGGTTTCAATGTGATTGTTAATACTTTCCAAATTCATTTCAATATATATCAATTTTTAGTTCTCAATTTTAGTGTAGTACATGTTTTCAAGTTCAATTCCAATGTTGGGGATCAAGGGTTGAATAAGTTATCTATTTTTTATTTCAATTTCACTCGTAAGGGATATGTAATTCATTTCAATTTAATTTTGGTAGGGTTTAAGATTTAGTGTTAATGGTTTTCAATTTCAATTTCAATTCTAACTTTGGGGTTCAAGCGTTTAATAAGTTATCTGCTTGATGATTTCAATGTGATTGTTAATGCTTTCTAAATTCATTTTAATATATCAGTTTTAGGTTCTCAATTTTAGTGTAAAAGATGTTTTCAATTTCAATTCCAATGTTGGTGATCAAGGGTTGAATAAGTTATCAATTTTTTTATTTCGGTTTCACTCCAAAGGGATATAGAATTCATTTCAGTTTAATTATTGTAGGATTTCAGATTTAGTGTTAAGGGTTTTCAATTTCAATTTCAATTCCAAATTTGGATCTCAAGGGTTTAATAAGTTATTTGGTTGATGGTTTCAATGTGATTGTTAATTTCTTTCAAAATTCATTTCAATATATCAGTTTTAGGTTCTCAATTTTAGTGTAGTAGATGTTTTCAATTTCAATTCCAATGTTGGGGATCAAGGGTTTAATAAGTTATCTATAAATTTTTATTTCAATTTCACTCCAAAGGGATATAGAATTCATTTAAATTTAATTGATATAGAGCTTCAAATTTGGTGTTAAAGGTTTTCAATTTCAATTTTAATTCCGACTTTAGGGAACAAAGGTTTAATAAGTTATCTACTTGATGAGTTCAATGCGATTTTTAATGCTTTGTGACTGCATTTTAATATATCAATTTTAGGTTTTGAATTTTAGTGTCCTAGATGTTTTCAATTTTAATTCCAATGTTGGGGATAAAGGGTTGAATAAGTTTTCCTTTTTTTAATTTTAGTTTCACTCCAAAGGGATATAGAATTCATTTCAATTTATTGGTTGTAGGGTTTCAAATTTAGTGTTAAGGGTTTTCAATTTAAAATTCAATTTCACCTTTGGGGATTAATTTCAATTTCAATTTTAATTTATCAATTAAAGGGCTTCCATTATAGTTTTAAGGGTTTTATCACTTTCATTTCAATTTTTATGCTATAGAGTTTCAACTTAGTATTAAGGGTTTCCATGTTTATTTCAATTTTTCTACATGTAGTATTTTTCCTGACTACATATGTGATGATTCTAATGTCAAAAAAATTGTTTGCTAATAGTAGTCATATTCCAAGTCCTCTTTTTAAATTATGGTGTTTTCACTGTTGCTCCTACCAAACTTGTTTGTGAAGCTAGCCTTTTCTCAACTCTGCGTGATAAAATAGAGTTGGTCCCAAAACAAGTTGACAATTTCCACTACCATGTGAATTCTAACAAAACTAGAGCCTATGTATAAATGACCACCCTAGAAACCATTATACATGTCCATGTCACCAATAAGATGATTTCTTGCAAGTAAAGCTTCATATTGAAAAATTAAATTGATAGGAGTGCACAAATTAAACACGCTACACCAACATAGAAAGGTTGTAACATACAAGTAGACTTACAAACCAACTCGTTCTCTCGAATGATCATTACTTCCACCACCATGACTTCCATTACTTCCTACAACCACCTCATGCTACAACATGCATTTTGATTTACTACTAGTCACCTTACATTTAGCTAAGGGGATGCTTGTTAACATTACAACTGTATTCAATACTACTTTTTTTAACTCTCTTCCATGCCACTATTAAATTCATTTTGTCATATCTATCTCATTCACTCATTCTTTTGTTTTCATTTATATTTCACATCATTGCATGTTTACAAACTTACCTAGTATTTTTCATATTTTTTCTTGCATGTTCATTTCACTTCTTATATTCTAGATACCCTTTCTATTTTCATGCATATTTGGGAAATCTCATTTAAGACATTGAAAGCATCTTTTACTTTGGGATGTCATAAAATATATTTAGATTAGAAAGGCATGCAAGCCACAACTTGACATAGAAACAAGGTTATAATTTGTTGTTTTGATTTTGGATCTCCTTAGGTGATACTAATTCATAATAATCAACACAAGTGGTGTTGACATGGACAAAATTAAAGATACAGAGGTAGTGACTTACAATTCTTTATATTTTATAGATATTCTATAACATCCTTATTCACAGGGTGACTTTCAATGCTTTTTCAAGATTGCTACAAACATTTGATTTAGTATTGTAATGCACTTTGTATAGTTGTGAACATTGTAGGCATTTCCAAATAGACTAATAACTAGGCATAGTTCCCATACTCAAATATTGGACATCTTAATGAGAAGTTATCTATCTGTGGAAAGGTTCATTTAATTGTCAACCTAGGGACATGGACTTGAAATGAATCTTCAAAGTATATGTACTAAGTATCTATTGGGCTCATGCTACTATTAATTGGAAATGAAATTTTAGGAAAGTAAGTGCTTGGAATGAAATCTATCTAAGCCCTATTTACCAAAGCATACATAAATATGAAAAATAAGTAAATTCATAGTTTTAGCTAGGGACTACTCTACCCACCTTGGCTACAGGAAAAGACATGGGTAAGTGTAAGAAGTTGGGTGCCAATTTGGCGGAAGTCTTGTAGAATTGGAAGATGTCGCTCAAAATGGGCATCCATTTTCAAAAAATGGGCACTTGATTTAGGTTTAGGCACTTGATCCAAAATTCAAAAAATGGGTGCCCATTTTTTGAAAAATGGGTGCCTGTTTCTAATTTTTTTTAACAACTAGAAATGCATTTTAACACTTTGATTTTTATTTTTAAGAAATGGGTGCCCATTTTTTGAATTTTAAATAACGGGCACTGGTTTCTTAGGACATGAGTGGGAAACAAACATCTACCTTGGATTTCATTTCAAAATAGGTTTGGTTTAAGTTTGGTGGAACCAAGTTTATGCCTTGACCTCCAAAAATTCAGTTAAGGCATTGGAATGCCAGATTTCTACTTTTTTCATAATTTTTTGAGGGCCTTCTTGGTCATATTTTTTTACAAAACAAAAACCCATTAGACTTCTCACTATCCTGATTTCAAAAATGTAAATTTCATAGTGATATGATTATTTTTACTATTTTTGCATTATTTATTAGTTAAAGGTGGTAACTAAAAGTAAAATAGTGAGGCTCACTAAAACTTTAATAGCTTTTTTGTTTTTAGGTTTTTTAGAAAATAAATTACATGACATCAATCTTCATACAATTATCTTGAAGATGAAAAAAGAATTTTAAAAAAATATGAAATTTTCATAATATTATGGTGGTTGTACACTAGAGGTTTTGAAAATGTGTTTTATAGTCAATTAAAAATTAATTAAAAAAAATATATTTAACAAAAAAATAAGAAAAATATGCTCATCAATCTTTGGTGTCTTAGGTTTATTTCCCCACAAGGATTTGTAAAAATTCATTTATTTAAGTCAAAATATGGTGGCCGTACACGGCTATGGTATGGTCTTGAAATAGGCATTTTGAAAACATGGGTTTTAAACATTCCTACTAAAAAGAAATTTATACCATGTGGGTATTTAAATAAATTACATATTTGAAAACTAGACTCGGAGAAATACATTTTATGTCGCTATATTTTTTTGAGATTCAATCTATAAGTGCCCCAAATTTAGACATTAATTGATAGGAAATTTGAAAAAAAGGGAAAATACTTCCACTTTTTGCCCAAAAGTGGGACTCAACTTCTTGCAACTAGCCACACAAGAAATATTTTTGTGTGGCTACAAAAAAAGACAAGGATTTAAACAATAACTAAAAAAATAGGAAAATGTAAAGGTTCACTCACCAAGTGGGCCCCCTTGGATAAGTGAATCCAAGCTACTTAACAAGATATTGGCTTAGAATAATCATTGATCCTTTATTCATATAACTGAAATGTGTTACACATGATAGGTGGAAAAAAAAACTATATTGTTAAAAACTGATTACATCAACTCAGTACTGGTTGATGTCTCATCTACTGATGGGCTTTTTGAAGAGGACTTCAGCAACTTATTTATACAAAAGATTACAACTAACTAACTCTACTATAGTGACCACTTCTAACAAGATAAGTGGTGGCAATTATTACATTTAAAGAAACATTGAGAAACTTTCTCAACAAGAAAGAATTAGTCTCCCACATAACTGTAGGAGAGAATATAGGACAACTAATTCCTAGATTTATTATTCATAAAAATATTCCAAATTGACTCATCCAATAAATCAAGTAACTCAATTGGATCTGTGTGTTGTTTGTATTCTCCTTCTCCATGATGGTATGACTTGGCCCAAGTAGTTGATAAAGTCTTGCTAAAATTCTACTAGATCATTCCTCCTTGTTGACCTATTCTTGCAGTGAGGGATTATGAGCACACTGTATGAAAATTCATTCATTTCACATCACATTCAGTCATTATATCTCATTTCTAATAAACATGCATTTATCACATGGATGCGGGAAGATAAGATACTTGGCTATAGGAACTTATTACTCTTTAGTCACTCACACATGGATAATATAGAGGCAATCACAATTCAACACATCAAGTATTTATCTAAAAATAGGTAAAGTCCATAGCTATATGACCATTATATGTATCAACATTATTCAAAGTTTTTAGACTTGAGGTACTAGAAAGATTCTTTTGGAAACAACATAAAATATCATCAAACTTAAGCAGTCTAGGAATATAACAACAAAAGACACATAATTTTTCCCATAAATTTGGCCCATCATTCTCCTCGACTTAATTCCTTTTTGGTCCTCTAGAAATGAAGAAGTTCCTAACTTTGGAATTATTCCTATAATCTGTATGATAACTTTGACCTGAACCTCCTTTTGCTAATCTCTAGTAGTAGCCTTTGGTTTCCCTTAACCATTCCCATTTGGGCACTTCATCTTCCATGTTATATTCATTATCATCATTGATCATACCCAAGAGTGGCCATAGTAAAATTGGAGGTTAAAATTTAAGGGGAAACCAATTCTCTTCCCTTACTTAGCCCAATACCACATGCCATGGTTCTCTTCTTGCTACAACTATATAATTCTGTGGGGAATGTAGCTTAGGCCTCTTTAAGATTTCTGACAAACTATTCCAATGCTAAATAATAGATCCCAAGACTGGTTGTCCTTCATGTCTGGCCATTCATTCATACTCCTGGAATACTTCTTCTCTTAAGTCTTGTATCCTTTCCCTATGTTTATTGTCTATGAACAACCACATCTAATCATAATAAGTTGTAAAAGCATCATTACTCTCAGCTTTGATAACTAGTGGTACATCTACCTCCTCTTTATTGTATGGTCTTTCCTAGAGTTCCCCATTTGTTTCTTTTTTGATCCTAGACATAAAAGATCTTAACTGGATATTTCCTATATGAGAAATTGGATTCCAGTTTGTGTCATGTGGAACAACAAAATTATGTAAATATAATTCACATAATAATTTTTTTATTTCTACAAGAAAGTTAGTGAACATATCATAACATTATTGAGTTGTTTCCATTGAGGGATTCAATCCTTAGACCACCCTCATCAAATTTAGATTATAATTTAAATTTATATCTCTATTGCTAGCTAACCCTCTTCTTGTTCTTCATGAGGTTTTGGGAGAACACCTCTAGTATCCTCAGAGGATGTTTTGGAGGCCCAAGCCTCTAGTGTTTGTTTAGCTATAGGAATCTCTTCTATAGGGTTAGATCCTTAGATTGTTCTTGAGAGGATGAAGTATCCTCTCTAATTATGAATGTTCCTTTTGAGATACTAACCCTATGGTACAACCTAGTCCCTCTAGCTCCTACATCCTCTTGTTCAAATATTTTTATTGTTGTACAAACTTGTCCATGTCATTATGGAAATCTTCCTTAAAGCCCTCTCAACAATAAGCTTAATTAAACAAAGGTGTGAAATAGAGTTTGGCGTACCTTTTTGTAGTTCTATGGCATTATGGAGGAGAAGTTTGTATTACACATTAGGTACATTCATCAGCCTGTTGGGATGCCGAATGTGTCTCAGTAACTTGAAGTGAAAAAGAGTTACATAAATAATATTTTTGTCCTTCACATGTGAGATATTTCATCACAAATATTGCTATTTGAATATAATCCTCTAGTACTGACATTTATTTCACACCATATTTATTGTCTACTTCAAGAGGAGGGTCTTTATATAGGGTAAACTAAGCTCTAGCCAACCTAGCATCTTTTCTGTCAAGATAATTCTCTCCTTTTATAGGTAACCCAATCTACCATAATAGCCTTTGAAAGTTCCACTCTCAAACCCTTTACATTTGCAACATCATTCTTGAGAGACTTTAGAAACTTCAAAGAAACATCATCATCATAGCTGGTAAGCTTCGAGAAAGAATTTATCCAACCAAAATCATCAAACACCCAAAAACACCTTTGGTCTTGTCAGAGAACATCATGCACAGTTAGCTCATGGAAGATGGGAGATCTACCCATGATAAAATATGGGGAAAGTTTCTTCTCAGAGTTTCAATTTTCTACAAACCCTTGTCAAAAAATTTATACCCAACAGTAAGATTCAAAAACTTAGCTCTAAATTGATATAATACTAGCTTTAACAATCTGGCAAATATTTATTCAAATCCCTTGTATCTCTATTATGCCTTGTTTTCTATTTTTATTCTATAACTGCCTATCTTTCTTGCTAAATTTTCCATAGGAATTTTTTACGAGGAGGTGATGAGACATAGTACTTTGTTGAGTACTGTAATACCCCAAAAATGGGCTTCAGTACCATTGACCTCCTACATCAACAAATCAATCAAAATTGACCCTACAGTCCTAACCTAAGGCACATTTGCACATCGAATCATTGAAACCCTAATTGATCTTATTTCAAATTTGCATCAAGGAATATTCCTAAATATTCCTAATCTATCTTAATTATCTCTAATTAAATATTATTTGGCAATAAATGATATTATTTTATTTATCTTAAGTGTGATTAATTGAACGTGTTGAATATTTAATTAATTAAACTCTATTCAACCACTTAATTATTTTCATTATATTTAATTAAATTTATTCTTAATTAATATCATTTATTTGACAATAAATCAAAATTTCTAAGAATAATTGATTAAAATCGAAATTGTCAAATTTAATAATATAATTTTGGATAAATTTTGATTAAATAATTGATTAACCCATAAATCAGTTATTTTTAAACAAAATCAATTAAGTTGAGAATAAAACACATGGAAAATTAAATAAACTCACAAATATCTATGCAAAAATCATAAAAGCAGTTAAACTTAAAATGAACTACTGAATTCAATTTGTTAACTCTCTAAACTCAACATGTGATTGTGAGTTTAAAAACGTATTGGAGTGATCTCAACTTCCAATTATGAGTTGAAAAGCTGATTTGCATGATTTTACTAGATAACTGTTTCTAATTTCTTGATAACTTGTCAATCAATTCGAGTTGATCAAGTAGTGATTTTTGGCTTTCCATGAGTTCTCAAACCTTGGATTTCTATATAAATAGACCTTAGTCCTACAATTTGGACACCACGCACAATTTTGAGAGCAACAATGCTATACTGTCAAATTCTTGAGATTGTGCAACTTTTGGAGATTCATTGCTAACATTGTTTTCTAGTTTGTGTATTCATAGCTAGTTTTCAATTCATTATCATCAATTTTTTAGATCAATCTCATTTTAGCTTATATTGGTATTTGCATTGAAAAACACAAACATATAGATTAATCTTGCATCTATTTTCATAGTTTTTGCATTCAAATCCTTCATTTAGGCGTTGCATTATCACTGATCTTGGTTAAATTCTAAGAATACCATACTCATGTCTTCTAGAAGGCAGTAAATCACCTGATTAATGATACATCTGTTTATTGCAAATTTTCTTATCATTGATCAATAATGTTTTATTGATGTGTTGTGTCTTCTTAACAGGTACAATTTTCACACACACATTTTTGGTGCCCATCGTGGGGCCTGACATTGGGTTTCCATTTTTCATTTCATCCATTTTTTGAAAATTTTCTTTCAAGATTTGAGTTTTGAAAATTTTCCGTATAATCTCATACCACAATTGAAGAGTGTCATATTAGAAGTCTCTATTTTTCGTGGGTCAACCCACAATAGTGGGTTACACTTTTTCAGAGGAAGAAATTCTTCCCGAAACGCGGCGGAGGCAAAAAATGCCTTCATACTTTCGAATGAAACTGAAGTGCTACTTTCGAATGAAACTAAAAAGTTTCGAATGAAACCCAAAAAATGTCGTAGTTTTGAATGAAACTAGGTTTCATTCGAAACCTATTTTCTAGGAATAAAATATTCCATGCAACAAGGTTTCGAATGAAACCTAGGTTTCATTCGAAACCTTGTTGCATTAGGTTTTGGTGGGGTTTTTAACCCCACTTTCCATCATTTGGAAAGTGACGTTTCGGCTGTGGGGTTCGGTTGTGGGGCCTCCGATTCATCGACCGTCATTTTCCAGGTGGGTATTTTTTGATTTTTTATGTATATATACATATTACATTTGTATATTTATGTATTTTTTTAATGTATTTAGTATTTTTTAACATATATACATGTATATATGTGTATATGCATGTATATATGTGTATATGCATGTATATATGTGTATATGCATGTATATATATGTATATACATGTGTATATGCATGTATTTATGTGTAAATATATGTGTATATGCATGTATTTATGTGTATATGCATATATTTATGTGTAAATACATGTATTTATGTGTATATACATGCATTTATATGTGTATATATATGTATTTATGTGTATATATGCATTTATATGTGTATATGCATGTATTTACATGTAAAGATGCATGTATATGTGTACGTATGCATGTATTTACATGTAAAGATGCATGTATATGTGTACGTATGCATGTATTTACATGTATATACATGCATCTATGTGTATATGCATGTATGTACATGTATTCACATGCATATACATATATATATGCATGTATATACATGTATTTACATACATATATACATGTATTTACATGTATATACATGCATGTATACATGTGTATATGCATGTATGTACATGTATTTACATGTAAATACATGTATATTGTATATACATGTATTTACATGTATATATGCATGTATATGTGTATATGAATGTATGTACATGTATATATATATGCATGTATTTATATGTATATACACACACATATGTGTATATGCATGTATTTATATGTATATACACACGTATATGTATATACACATGTATATGTGTATATGCATGTATTTACATGTATGTACATGTATACATATACATGAATGTATTTACATGTATGTACATGTATACATATACATGCATGTATTTACATGTATATACATGCATATATATGCATGTAGATACATGTATGTACATTTATATATGCAAGTATATGTGTATATGTATGTATTTACATGTATATACATGCATGTATATGTGTATATGCATGTATTTACATGTATATACATGCATGTATATGTGTATATGCACATGTACATATATGCATGTATATACATGTACATGCATGTACATATATGCATGTATGTACATGTGCATATACACATATACATGCATGTACCTATGTATGCATGTGTGTACATGCATGTACCCATGCATGTACACATGTACATACATATATACATGTGCATGTACGTGTGCACACATGAATATATGCATGTGTGTACATCCACATGCACACGTATGTACACGTGTACATACATATGTATGCATATGTGTATACACATGTATATACATGTGTGTACACATATGCATACATATGTATGTACACGTGTACATACGTGTGCATGTGCATGTACACACGTGTCTACACATGCATATATCCATGTGTACACACCCACATGCACATGTACATATATGTATGTACATGTGTACATGCACGTATTTACATGTATATACATTTATGTACATGTATATATGCATGTATATACATGTAAATTTACATGTATACATAGGTGCATGCATTCAATGCATGTGTACAAGTATGTACATATATGCATACACATGTACATGTATACATAGGTACATGTTAAATGGGTATAAATAGGTACATGTTTATACATAGGTACATAGACCTACATGTTAGATAATAAGTCTCTAATGAGTTTGAATGTAGTTTTAAAAACTTTATTTTGATTGAATAATGTAGTTAAGAAGTTATAATTTGTGTTCAAATTTAATGTCTAGTTATTTACACTTTATTTTTATTGAATAATGTAGAAGTGTACTTTAATTTTATTTAATGAAGTTCAAAAAATATGATTTAGTGCATGTGTACATGTAGTTATTTGACACTGTAAATATAATTTTTTTCAAGTGCACATATCTTGATAGTTCATTTATACATCTAGATTACTAGACATTACACATGGCAGATGCACCTATCCCGCCTCAAGATCGGGAACAATTTGAGAACCTATTTGACCGCACAAATAAGGAAATTCAAAAATTACAAGAGTCTATTGATAGTCCCTCCAGCTCCACTATTTATAGGAACACCTGTCAGTCCATCCTGGATAGCCTAATTGCTATCCGGAATGACATACAAAGGACTAGTGCATATTCCCCAGATGTTGTACAGTCTATTCTTGAGAGAAAGAGATGAGAGGTTAGCTCTGGTCTTTCTCTCAAGGAGGTGGCCAAATTGGTGCCTAAAGAGATTCTTAAAACCCAAGTTTGGCCATCGTACATAGAGAAACAATATGTGAAGGGATATCAGGTTACGAAGTGTCAGGATCCAGATATATCTGCACTGATATACCCTAGGTTTCTAGCTACCCATGGTCGTTACCCAAATAATGACCAAATCCCCTTATACTTCACACAGTAGATCTATGTAGAGGTACAATTAGGGAAACATGTTAATTACACAAATTTGGCACCACATCAGGGGCAGGGGCATGGGAGACTTGCAGATAGAGATGCTTTTCACCGACCTGATCGTCCGAGACCAACACACAGGGTTATTCTAGGTGAGAGGTCACAGGCTATTGCTCCATCGTTGGGTTCCGTAGCAGACAATGTTGTTCGTAGCACCCAGCTATGGGGTGTGATTGATAGTGTGGGGCACATTGCATCGGCTGCAACATCCATATCTGTAGATCAGGTTGGCCAGTATTTGATGCAGCGATGGTGCTCCAGATCATCGTGTGGAGCATCTTCCAGTAGGAGCTCAGATGACTTGTACTCTGCAGTAGGGATCCCTTCACTTTCTAGCCTTGAGGGACTTACAGGAGAGATGGCACGTGTCACCATGACTAGTTTGGTTGAGGATCTTATTGATGCATATGCATTTATAGCTGTTGAGCATGGTATCCCTATAGCGGATGTCAGAGATCATGTGGGTACTGTTAGATACACTCAGCGACAGGATCCTCATCACACACATCATGATAGTAGCGATGCCCATGGTGATCCTCCTACGGACCAGTCTATTGTTGCTGAGAGAGAGGCATACTGTACAGACCCTTCAGTGAGTGCAGGGCAGTGGTTATCTGATGTTGGTCTCGAGGACGTTAAGTTTGGCACAAGTGCGACCGATTACCTAGATTTTCTGACACATGATGATTAGTCGGCTTCTATGCCATCACATCTAATTTCTCCATTGCATTCATCTTTAGAGAGACGACTGTCATCTACTCATGTGGTAGATGTTTAGTTTAGCTTCGATCAGGCGCAGTAGCATATTGATACCCTGGTTGATAGGATCGAGGAGAGGGAGTCAGAGCATGTTTCGATTCCACCGTCTACACAGGTATAATATGTTTTAATGTCATTTAGTTAAACTTTGATTGTTGGAGATTCAAAATTTATATATAAATGTATATATAATTTTTGTCATTTATTTTTATCTAGGGGGAGATGCCTCTTATTACTCCCATAGGGAGCGATCGTGTACGACGTCGAGACTCACTCGATGATGACATCAGCAGTGGGCAGGTGAGTTTTTAATTTATTCAATTTGTGTACGTACATCTTTACATTTTTAAAATAAATGAGTATTATTTTATCAACATTTGAAAGATGTGAATATTAATTTGTATGATCTCACTTTGTCTATACAGGGTTCTGCACATCCCTCATAGCATGATAGCTACTCAGGGCCCGATCGTACTGTTAGGAGTCGTCATGATGATTCTTAGGCTCTTTTAGACATGTTACACATGTAGGGATCTCTGATGTTACATTTGACATAGTTGGACATGCATCCATGTATATTTTTTTCATGTATACATTGCTTACTTCTTGATTGATTTCATATATTTGATGTTCATGTTTGACATATATGTACATGTTTATCCTTGATGTATGTATGTATATGTGTAGTATACTAAATTGATAGATCTCTAGATTGACTATACATTTGACATAGTTGGATGCATGCATGTATATTTTTTTCATGTTTACATTACTTACTTCTTGATCAATCTCATATATTACATGTTTATTTGACAAATATGTACATGTGTACTATTTGATGTTTATATTTGACATATGTACATGTAATTCATACAAATTTTAGTTAATGTTAAATTTGAATGTAATTCATACAAATTTCAATATGCACATGAAATTTAAGATAATTAAGTTGCATGTACATTACAAACTTATTATTTTTAATATGGGAAGTAAAATAGGCAATATATCACAATCAAGAGTATTTATTAAATTTGTAAACAATTTAATCCTAACATAGCAATTTCACATATTGAATTAAGCTATCTAACATGCATATAAAGTATCCTAATTTTATAAATCCAAAATGAGATAGATTTAATTCTTGGCACATGCACACATATACATTTTAAAAAGACAAGTTAATTTATATATATATCTACTAATAAATTTGCTCCATTCACTAAGGGCACATGCCCTAAATTTTTTTTCTCAAAATCATTTTTCATACATGCACATGCACAATTTACTATACCCGAGATGAGATGAAAGTGAGGAAATCTATCTTTTATGATACATGTTTTTGTTTAAAATTGATGTCAATATCACTCTTCTAGAAATGGACCTATCTGTAACTCTAGATGTTTTCCCAATGGATTGCAAACCTTCCTTGACACTTTCAACAACATTTTTTCCTAGGTCATCCAATTTTCTCTTTTTTGAACTTGCATCTACACCCAATAGTTTCAATGGCTCCTTTAACTCATCTTTAAGAAGTGTGATTGATAATAGTTGAGTTTTCTCAAGTGTATCAAGATTTTCAAACTATGCAATTATATCCTTAGACTTTTTATTCAATGTCCTCTTCGTAGTATTTGTGGGTTTTTTGGCATACTCTCTCAATTTGTTCACATCCATTTCAAGTAAATGATCAATGCTTTTATGATTAATTTTTCTTTTCAACTGTTGGGCTAGGCTGACATTGTCATGTGTTTCTTGTAATTCAACTGCAAACAAAATATTTAAAAATATCTTAGGATAGCTCATCTTAAGGAGAACAAGTGATTATTTATGTATAAGCTCATAGTGTATTATAATCATTCAAATCTAGACTAAATCAAGACAATGGTACGTAACTTAAATAAAGAGAGAGATAGAGATCTATGTGTACTTGTTTGAGATTGTAAAGGATGTTCTTGTTGAGCTTGTGATGACCCTTCTATAGCATCTATAGGATGGTCTTGTTGAGCTTGAGATGTCCCCTCCCTAGCGTCTACAGGTTGGTCTTGTTGAGCTTGAGACGCCCCTTCTCCAGCTTCTACAGGTTGGTCTTGTTGAGCTTGTGATGACCCTTCTCCTGCAAATGGAGATACAGTTAGTAAGTTTAATACTTACTAGATATTAAAGTAGACATGTGTAGATCTATTAAAGATATTAAAGTAGACATGTGTAAGTTTAGTTCCTAATAGGTCCTGATAGGTCTGATAGACCTCTAATAGGTCCTAATAGGTCTAATAGGCCTTAATACATGTATAATACTATAAAAGTACATGTCCTAATAGGTCTTTTTGTCCTAATATCTATCTAATAGGTCTTAATACATGTCTAAAAGGTCTAATAGACATCTAGTAGGTCTTAATACTTGTCTGACTAGGTCTTGATACATGTCCTAATAGGTTTGAATAGGTCTTAATACATGTCTATTAGGTCTTCATACATGTCCTAATAGGTCTCATACATGTCCTAATAGGTCTCATACATGTCTTAATAGGTCTTCATACATGTCCTAATAGGTCTCATACATGTCCTAATAGGTCTCATAGGTCTTAATACATGTCTAATAGGTCTCTTTGTCCTAATATATGTCTAATAGGTCTTAATACATGTCTAATAGGTCTTTTTGTCCTAATATATGTCTAATAGGTCTTAATACATGTCTAAAAGGTCTAATAGACATCTAATAGGTCCTAATAGGTCTAATAGGTCTTAATAGGTCTAACAGGTCTTAATACATGTACAATACTGTAAGTACATCTAATATACATCCTATAATGGGTATAATAGGTTACTAATGCATCCTAATAGGTCTAATAAGTCTTAATAGGTCTTCACACATGTCCTAATAGGTCTCATAGGTCTTAGTACATGTCTAATAGGTCTTTTTGTCCTAATACCTGTCTAATAGGTCTTGATACATATCTAATAGGTAGATAATAGGCCTCTAATAGGTCCTAATAGGTCTAATAGGCCTTAATACATGTATAATACTGTACAAGTACATCTAATATGTCCTAGAATAATGAAACTAACTTTCCTAATAGGTTAGGTAATAGGTCTAATAGGTCATAATAGGTCTTTAGGTGTTGATACATGCCCTAATAGGTGTGATAGATCTTAATACATGTCTAATAGGTCTTAATACGCATGTCTAATAGGTCTAATAGACCTCTAATAGGTCCTAATAGGTCTAATGGGTCTAATAGGTCTCAATACATGTATATGATACTGCAAGTACATCTAATATGTCCTAGAACATGTATAATAGGTTCCTAGTAGGTCCTAATATAGGTCTAATAGGGCTTAATAGGTAGATAAACAGGTATTCATGGATGTTCTAATAGGTTTGATAGGTATTAATACACACATGTCTAATAGGTCTAATAGACCTCTCTAGGTCAAGTAATAGGTCTAATAGGTCTTAATAGATGTATAATACTATAAGTACATCTAATATGTCCTAGAATAGGTACATAATAGGTTTCTAATAGGTCCTAATAGGTCTAATAGGTCTTAATAGGTCTTTAGGTCTTGATACATGTCCTAATAGGTTTGACTAGGTCTTAATACATGTCTAATATGCCCTTTTGTCAAGTAATAGGTCTAATTAGGTACCAGGTCCAATTGATCTAATTGCATCTAAGCTACTTGGGTTATAGGTCTAGTTGCATCTATGTCGGTACTAATATGCCAATCTAACTTAATTAGGCCATAATAGATCTAATAGACCTCTAATAGGTCTAATTAATTTGACTAATACAAGTGTATACATGTACATATTATTCAAGTCCTAATATATGTAGCTATTAATAAGACATGCTCTTTATTGAATATATTATAGGTCTAATTAGAAATTGCAATATCATGTGCTTACATGAACTTCATTAACATATGTCCTAATCATCAATTATGATATATAGTCACAGAGAGAGAGAGAGATAGGGTCACACCTTGTCTCACATGATGATACCTTTCACGAGCTTCTCTTCATAATCTCTCTTTAGTTTCTGGTGAGTAATGTCGAGCACTCTTATTTTGCCTTCTTTTCTGATTCCCCATCACTTTTGCATGATTATTCCACTAAAATATCACAAAATGTAGGAAAATACACTTTCAAATGTCTTTTTTATATGTAAAATATGAATTATTTTGCAGCTTTGAATTAAAATATTCAGAAAATGGCTCTTATATTTATATGCGATCGTCGCTATCATGAAAAAACACCAAATTGGCTGACATGAGTTTTGAATGAAAGTTAAATTTAACTTTCATCCAAAACTCTCTTAACCCAGATGTTGATGCAGATGTCAACCTGGGGTTAGCATTTTTTAGTTTCGAATGAAAGTAGTTTCGAATGAAAGTAAGAAGTTTCGAATGAAACTAGTTTCATTCGAAACTTCCTTTCTAGGACTTTTTGTCAAAAGCCAACAGAAAATAGCACATTTCTGAGTTTCGGGGTTGAAGCGCTAGGGTCAAATGAAACATTCAGAAAATGACCTTGAGTCCATGCAAAAGTGCTCTGAGTCAGCTTTCTAACGACTATACTCTTGACCACTTTTGAATTCATTAGGTGTATGTTGTTTGACGTGAAACGAATGTTGGTTTTTTGGCCAATTCAAACATATGACTTTGACGTTCAATAGAAAATAGTAAAAAATATAATGAAAATTTTGAAAAATATCAGTTCCCTTCATCTTAGAGTCTTCTTTCTACCAAAAAAAATAAATTTGAAATCTGATTTGTACAAAAGAAGTTATGTGTTACGCAGTGAAAGTAGGTCAAAAAACTAGCTTGGTCGACTTTGAGCATACATAAAATATGCAAAAAATGTGATAATGTCTTGAAACCAATTGGATGCCCTTAGTATGGATGTTACCAAACTATATTTGAAAGAATCACATTGATATCTTTTATAGAAAAAAAGTTACGCATTACGCAGTCATGGTAACTCTTTGAAAATGCCATTTTCAGCAACATACTAGTTTTTGTGGGAGAAATAAATTTTGATTTAAATTAATTTTATATATATATATATATATATATATATATATATATATATATATATATATATATATATATATATTTAGATTCTACACAGAAAATTTGAAAGGACTCTAGTTTACATCATTTTCTGATTTCGAACGGTTGAATGACAATATACATCGGAATGTCAAAGTTTTTCTGAAAATTGGAAGGTCAGTGTCAATTCTCTTTTCCTTCTTAGGAGAATAAAAAACCCATAAGGTATCTTCCCCAGTGCCAGTTTGTGTACTATCTCTAGATTAATTTTGCTTGACGTGTTTTGGATAGGGAAAAGGACAAGGCTAGGGGATTATGCTCTTCTCTTCTCAGAGAATCAGAAACCCATATCCCGTGGTCCCCAACCTCACATTTCATTTAATCCTTTAGAGGGCCTGCTGGCAAGGTAAAAGGCTCTTGGGAATGACCGAAATGGGGACAAGTCTTAAGCCGAGTCTTCCACCCCACTATAAAATTTGATGCTTCCTTGAGGTTAAAGCCTCAGAAGACATAGTTGGGCTTGTTCCTTGGATTTATTCTATGAACATGCTTTGATTTTATGTAGAGTGGAGCCACTTCAATCTTTCTTGCGAGATTACATGGATCTGAGTACTCATAGGGTTAACAGCCCCAATCCTTCTTGCAAGACTATGGGAGTCAGTTGTGAACGGATGCCTTGATTAACAACCTAAGCTAGTTTTCTACCGATCTACCTCTGAAGGATTTTTAGTGCTTGTGCAAGGCGAATAGTAATCTCCCCAAGACACTCATCATATCAAGCCTTCCTTGATTCTTGAACTTGGCTAATATGGGCTTCAACATCCACTGCATGTTGTTGGACTGCCATATTCTGAGGAGTCTTTAAGTGTGTTCCTAAGTCAATGAGCAAGTTAATACATCTCTTCTCCTAGTTAGGTTAGGCTAGGTGTGTTTGATTCTTTGAGTCAGTTCCCATATATTTTTTGTGATTGTGAGCCTATTGCTATGTTAAACACCCTTAGACAATCCAAAACACAGATCTAAAAAACTAGACAGAAAATTTGAGAAACCAATTGAGATCGAAAAATACCAAAAAACTTGAAAAATTTAAGCAAAAGTCATTTTCTGGTGTCAACTGTCATCCTTCCTTGTCAATTGTCATATGACAATTGCTCATTTCCTACAAGTGTCATATTAGAACCCCCCAAGTGTCGTATGGGAGGCTATTTAGTGTCGTATGAGAGTTTCCAATAATCCCAAGCAAAAATAATCCTTGGTATCAATTATCATATGAGATTATACAAGTGTCATGTCAGACCCCATTCTGTGTTGTATGAGTCTAGATGCTGTCATATGATAGTTTGCACAAAATTGTCAAAATACCAGTCAACAATCATAATTCTGTAAAAAAATCCACCATGTTAGGTACAGAGAAGAGAAACAAAAAAACCATCTTATTTTTCCAAACTGATCTATTTCACTCGATTTGTCATCCTATTGATTAGTTTGAATCACATTTTGTCCTGTGTCAAAAACCTTGTCAATCCAACCCCAATCTATCACCATCATCTCAAGAGGCTAAGTGTTGTGAATTCATGTCCACCATCTTTTTGGCATCTACCCATACATCTCGGGCACAATATCCTTTATTTATGTCCAATCAATCTTTTCATCACCAATTCAATCCAATCTTGACAAGGTTGTGTCACTTGATATTTCCTAAATCAGATTATCTATCAGTTGTCTTATCTTGCTCTAAAATATTCACCTAAGGTTAATTGTGGAAACTAGAGATTCCTCACACTAGAAAACCAAGAGAAAAACCAAAGACATCACCTTCATCTTCTCTTATTGTTTAGTCTCTTCATCAACCATATGATCTAGATCTTTATGAAGAAGATGAACTCAATAATTTGCGCTTAAAAGGAGGTTACACAACCCCTCTTGAATCCACACAAGATCTTAATCAACATGCTGCCATGTCTCAAAGAGAAGCTAGCCATGACTCACAAAGTCACAACTTTGATGAAGGGGGGAATCAAGAACCCACACCTTTAGAAATTTCACAGTACTGAGATGATGATCTCTTTAAAAAACTCATGACCCATTTCCTACGAGAGGACAAAGAGACATACTTTCTTGAACTAGCCCAACAAGGTGCCAAACTTCCTTGAAGCTTTAATGTTGATGACACTGTAACACAAGAGGAAGAGACTCCCATCACTGCCATGATGAAACAGATGCATGCCATGCAAGTCAAACTTAACAAGCTAGAAAAAGAGAAAGAACCCAAGGAATTCTCTATGGATGCCCTATGTCCATTTCCATTTGATCAGAGCTTGTATATGCTACCATTCCTAAAAGGGGTGGAACTACCCAAATATGACAAATACGATGGAAATTCAGATCCCCAAGATAATGTTAGAGAGTTTTGCACTCTATCTGTTGATTTCATGCATGAACCAACATACTTAATGCATCTCTTCCCATGATCTTTGGGAGGAGAAGCCATCAACTGGCTCTCCAAAATACCTCCAACAATCAAAAAATTTGAGGAGTTAATCAAAATATTCTATCAACAATACTCCTACAACATCCAACATCTGATCACCATGATTGACATTTGTAACCTAAAGAAAAGAATAGGAGAACTATTCCTAACTTTCCTCAGATGTTGGAGGAAGAAATTATCGCTATATCCTCGACAAATTCTAGAAAAAGAGAAACTAGAAATCTTTATCAACAATCTAATCCCAGAAATCAACTATCATCTTCAAATATAAAATCATGTCTCATTTGACAAAATGGCGAATAGTGCCATGAAAATAGAGGATGTACTTGTTCACAAGGGAGACTGATTTCTATGATTTCCATTGAAACAAGGGTCATAAAACCAACAACTGCATGCATCTAAAACATCTCATTCAAGACAAAATTAACATCGGAGAAATTATGATTGACAACCATAATTTTGATAATGATCATACGACATTCACAAAACCTTTTCTAAAACATAATCAAGGAGATTCATCTTCTAAACCAAACATGGGTGCTAAGGTCAATTACACCTACTTTGGAAACAACGATGTCATCAACATGGTAGAGCCATGTGCATCTCATCACTTCAATGTTATCACTATTGTTAGAAAGGAGAAAATAGATCGGCTAATGTAGTCACTCAATCTCAAGCTTAGGTAACTCTTCCAGGATCAAACTCAGGTTCATCAAATGCCCTGAAGGTACCATTCAATCTCGCATCTATATCTAAACAAAGGATTGCACCAAAATATTCCAATTCTAAAGACTCCAAAATGACATCATACAACATCATTCAGAAACTCCAACACATGAATGCAAAGATATCTATATTTGAGTTACTTCAGATCTCTCCTACTCATCGAACTATCCTAGACAAAGCTTTTCTCAATTCCAGTGTTCTAGAAGATCTTGATCTTGATTGATTTTAGACCATGGTGGGTCATTTGACTTCCCCTCAACACATTTCCTTTTTAGAGGAAGATGACAAATCACTGAGTCATCCACATAACCAGCCCTTTCATATTGAAGTCCTAATTGAAAACTATTGTGTTAAGCGTGTTTTAATAGATGGGGGAGCTAGTCTAAACATTTGTTCTTATAAACTGATTACCTAGCTGGGATTGTTAGAAGATGCTATTGATCCTAAAAAGAAAATAATCATCAAAGCATATGATGAAAAAGAAAGATCCTCAAAAGGAGTCATTGTGCTACCTATCATAATGGGACTTGTCATCAAAGATATCACCTATCAAGTGCTAGACCTCCCACTAGCCTGTAAAATCCTTTTAGGAAGGCCCTGGATTCATGAGATGCAAGCTATTCCATCAATGTACCACCAATGTGTCAAATTTCCCTATGATGGAGTAGAGGTCACTATACCTGCACACATGTCGACATCTTGCAATGCTTTGAAGGAAAGTGCTAACAAACTTATCCCACACAATAGAGAGTTTTCTACCAAACAAGTTGTCATAGTATCTACATCTAAAATGGAAGACATAGAAAAAGAAGTCAAGATCAAAGATATAGGCATGGGGGAATACACAATAGAACCACTTCTATCTCTCACATCTCTCTCACTTTCACCTAATTCTTATGGACAACCTTCAGAGAAAGTGAAACCTACAACTAAAGAACCCCAGGTTATCTTTAATGGGAGTTTCATAATAGAACAAGTATCCAAACAAGAATCTGATGAGGAAGAAACTGTACTTGTTTGGTTATACAAAGATGAATCTCAATTGCAAATAATTCAAGCATGTGACTCTTAATCACTCAAGGTCCCTTCAAAATCCTATGGACTAGAACACAAAATAGTCTTTAAGATGGGATATAGTGGAAAAGGACCTCTAGGAAATAGAGGCAAAGGTATCATCAAACCCATCAAACATTGTAGACGAACAAACAAGGATAAAATAGACATAATTTATCAGAAGAAACCTTTCCATCTCAATGGTAATTCTTCTCATGTCATAGAACATATAGAAGTGGGGATGGATGATCAAGAAGAGAGGAAACACACCATGAAGATAGTGATGATTCAGATACCATAGATTTTTTTCCTTATAAATGTATCCCTCAAAACATATTAGACCTTCTCAAAGATGATCAGACACCTAAAGAAAGAATTAATGTAGTAGACACACAAGAACATACTACTTCAAAAGAACAAACTGATCTAGAAGAAGGAGAGACATATCTCACTATAGCTGAACATTTGGGACACTCTAGTGATTCTGATACAGATTCTCATGAATATGAATTCCACTCGAGCTCTGAAGGCAACCTTGCTTGGGGAATTCACCCTGATTTCACACATTTTCTTGACTTTCTCAGATATCCTAAGGAATAATCTAATGACTATGAATGTTCAATTATTCCATAAATAGATGAAGATGATATTATAACATATAAACATGTGGATGTTATTCACTAATATGCACCTACGTCTGATGTGAGTCTAGAACTAAATGATGGACCTCATGAAACTGATTCACTTATTACTAACGTAGGATCCAATGATGACGTTGAGACATTTAATGACTTGAATATCTTGAATAGTAATATCATCTTTGAATTCGAGATTTGGATCATAACCAATGATGACAACACTATATGTGTAAACACTATCAGCCAATCCTTCCCTATGTTTACCATCCAACATCCTGAGCTTTTTAACCAAACATCCAATGATCCAAGCCAAGATATCCATACTTTATGAACAGATGACACTCTCGCATGCTACCTAAATGTGGTAGAACCCATGATGACTTCCATCAGCAAACCTAGCGTCAGCATGGCAGAGTCAGATATCAAATATCTTAGTCAAAAGAATAAAAGAATAAAAGAATAAAAGAAAAAGAGTTCTAAGGATGAAGACCACTATGTGGCAGTCTCAAGACCAAAAATAGTAAAAAAAGAAGACGTATCCGAAGGTAAAAACCTCTCTAAGGCACCCTAGGATGAGATATTTGATGTCCTTCCAAGTCATTTACAGGGCAGATCACCTGTTTTGATAGAGAAAAATAAATCTATCAATCTGGGCACAACAAAGGAACCTCAATCGATTCATGTTGCATGATCTCTGTCAGAAGAAGAAAAACATGCATTTACCAAGTTCTTAAGAGAGAAAAAGATAAACTTTGCATGGAAATATTCAGATATGCTAGGATTGGATCCTAATCTCATCATGCATCATCTCTCTATTACTCTAGGAGTTAAACCAACCAAGCAAAAGTTGTGAAAGATGTATCCTCATATTTCACTCATTGTCAAAGCTAAGCTAGAGAAATTACTTAAAGTTTGATTTATCTGAGTCATTGACTATGTAGAATGGATCTCAAACATAGCTTCAGTGTTGAAACCAGATAAATATATCAGAGTATGCACATATTTTAGAGATGTAAACAAACCATTCCCAAAGGATGATTTTCCACTACCAAACATTGATATGATAGTGGACATGACTGTGGGATTTGACATGTACTCTCTAATGGATGACTTTTCTGGATACAACCAAATAAAGATAGCTCCAGAAGATCAAGGAAATACAACTTTCACCTGTACATGGAGTACTTTCTACTGGAACGTAATTCCATTTGGTCTTAAGAACATTGGTGCTACTTACCAAAGAGCCACGATGTCTACCTTTCATGATATGATGCACAAAAGTATGGAGGACTATGTTGATGACACCTTGGCTAAATCAATGAAATGATCTGAACATCTACCTAACTTGGGTACAATACTAGATAGAATGGAAAAATTTAGTCTTTGACTAAACTCTAAGAAATGTGCCATTGGCGTCACTTCAGGAAAGCTTCTATGGTACATTGTTTCTAAGAAAGGTATCAAAGTAGACCTAGCAAAATTCAAATAAATCATGGAGATGCAACCTCCTAAGACATCAATCAAATGCAAACTTTGCAAGGAAGGGTACAATCCATTAGATGCTTCATCTCGTAGTTAGCTGACATATCAAAACCTTTCACCAAAACATTGCATAAAGGCATGACCTACAAATGGAGCGATGAATGTGAAAAGAATTTCAATCATATCAAGAAATACTTGGAAAATCAACTAATTCTCAGGCCTCGTATTCAAGGCAAGACATTAATATTGTATATCTTCACAATAGATACATCACTAGGGGCATTATTAGCACAACATGATGAGAATAAATGAGAAAGAGCTATATATTATATCAGCAGAACCTTGGTGGCTTATGAAAAGAATTACTCTATGATAGAGAAGGCTTGTCTTGCTATCATCTTTGCATCACAAAAGCTGAGACACTACATGTTGGCTCACACTACACACTTAATAGCTAAGATAGATCCACTAAAGTACTTATTAAGAAAAGCTTCTCTCATAGGTAGATTAGAAAAATGGTTAATGCTATTGAATGAATTTGACATTGAGTACGTTGAAAGAAAATCCATCAAAGCAAAAGTCATTGCAGATCAACTAGTTGAAGCTCCAATGTTTGATGACCAACCAATATAGATGGAATTTCCTAATTCCTCTATCATGCACCTATCTTACAGAACATGGTGCTTATTCTTTGACAGATCTTATACACAAAATGGATCCAGAGCTAGTATATTGTTCATCACACCACAGGGTTACTCCATTCCAAAAGCATTCAGGATCAAGTTCCCTTGCACCAACAACATAGCAGATTATGAAGCTTTGTTAAATGGAATGAAAATAGCAATCAGATGGAGAGTAATAGAACTACACATTCATGGAGACTCATAATTAGTCATTCACCAAGTCAATGATTTCTATCAAACAAAAGATGAAAATATCGTTCCATACAAGCACATGGTAGATGATCTTAAGAAGTACGTCATTTCTATAACATTTGAACAAACACCTAGAATGGAGAACAAGGTAGATGATGCCATGGAAATACTATCATCTCTTCTACAACAGCCAGAACATGAGCTACGCTACGATTTCCTAGTGGAAGCACTGTCATTCCTTGCCTATGATTACCTAGAAACCCATATGATTTGCACCATTGTTGGTCATAATTCCTCCCACTACAAAAACATATACTCATACCTTCATGACCAAATCATTCCCGATACCTTTAACCATCATGAAAAATGTTACCTTATCTGCAACGCATTACGGTATGTCATCATTGACCTAATGATCTATACAAATGAAGTCTAGATGGTACACTTCTTAGATGTTTAGAATGTGAAGATCACAACACACATTAGAGGAAGTGCATGAAGGTATTCATGGATCACATTCCAACGGTCTAACATTAGCTTAAAAACTCATTAGGGTAGGGTACTATTGGTGAGACATGGAGAAAGAGGCCATAAAATATGCTAAGAATTGTCAAAAATACCAGTCCATGGTAACTTGATTTCCTTTACAACATAATGGCCTTTTCAATAATGGGCATTTGATCTCATAGGAGCCATATATCCACATTCATCAAATGGTCACACCCATATCATCACAGCAACAAATTACTTCACAAAATGGGTTGAAGTAGTTCTATTGACACAAGCAACTAGCAAACAAATCTCAATGTTCACTCTGAACTACATAATTTATCAGTATGGTATCCCACACTCCATCATCACTGACCATGGAGGCCAATTCAAAAACAAGGACCTAGAATCCTAATGTTCCAAATTCAAGATAACTCAACATTGGTCATCTATTTACCATCCACAAGGGAATAGACAAGGTGAAGCATCCAATAAGAACTTACTAAAAACCTTGCACTACACAGTTAACAAAACAGGGTGAGATTGGCATCGAATGATAAATCTAGCTCTTTGGGCTTACAGAACAAGTATCAGAATGCCCGCTGGGGATAATCCTTTCGCTTTAGTATATGGAACTAAAGTAGTACTTCCTATAGAGGTTGAAATCCCATCACTCAGAATTAGAATGCATGGTCTAGTAATTGATGATGATTATAGAGTATCCAAGTTACAAGAACTTGAACTACTAGATGAGTGCAGACAAGTTGTGTATGATCATCTCAGAGTCTATCAGATAAGAATGTCTTGAAGCTACAACAAGAAGGTCAAACATAGAGAATTTCAATTCGGTGATCTAGTCTTGAGAGAAAACACTAAAAGTCAATCCCATTAAGAATGCAAAGGGAAGTTTGAACCCAACTGGATGGGTCCCTTTTTCGTCACTACTGCTTTTGGCTCTAAAGCCTATCAACTCTCAACGACTGAAGGAGGACAACTCTGAGACCCAAGAAATGTTATTCATCTAAATAAATTCTTTGCTTAGGCATTTAGCATGCGAAAAATGCCCTGAAAAACAAACTAAAAATTAGAAAAAGTACTGGAAAAATGATCATCATGGTGAAAACCTAGCAATAGGCACCTTGATGGAACACACAAAAATTAAAAAAATGGAAAAATATAAAAAAATTGAAAAGATGAAAAATACAAAAAAAGAAGAAAAAGAAACGTGCCTTAGTGAAAACCTAGTAAACAGGTGCCTTGGTAGCAAAAATAGAATCTCTACCAAGATGGTGAAAACTTGGCAAACGAGCGCCACATGTAAAAAATGCTCCATCTATCAAAGCAATCTTGGTATTTTCCCAGCTTTCTACACTGCTTTAGTTTGTATATATCTTGCAATTCAATATAGTCAGTCTGTGCACCACACAATAAGAGTCTGCATTCTATCAAAAGTTTCCAACTTGGGGGTAACCAGTTGTTAGAAAGCAAATATCCCCAAGATAACTAAGAGGGGGGGGAGGGGGGGGGGGGGGGGGGTGAATCAGTTATCTGATAAATAAACCATTTATCAACTTCAATATCAACTTCAATAGCTTTAAATGATATAATCAATGTAGTAACCAACCATAGAAAGATAATCATACACAATGACACAATAACACAAGATATGTTAACTAGGGAACCTCTTGATCAAAGAGTAAACCCCGGTGGGAATGATGCCCACAAAATGATGCACTAATATGAAAGTTTCTTGTTAGAGGATGGACCCTGTTAGGAGTCTTATGAAATACATTCAGTACATATGAATCTCTGTTAGGAGATTTTGAATCCCTGTTAAAAGATTCTAACCCTGTTAGGAGTTATGGAAGACAAAAGGACCCACTGCCCAAATAGCTTCAAGGCAAGATCTCTGAACTCACTGTCCAACAAATCTTAGGATTATTCAATAGAATAATATGAAATATGTTACCTCCTTCAAACTGTGTCAAAACCACACTCTCTGCTACACAAGATCACAAATCTAGATCTCTGTACTTCGCAAGTCTTCCTTCACCACTAAATTCACTCTATCCTTTACCTCATGCATATATTCACATCACAACTTTCACAATTTCATATCACAACTATTACACATCCTTTTACAACAAGGAAAACATTCCTTCCTTTATACCATACTTAAATAATTACAAATGAGTCGGCATGCAAATATAAAATAATAATTTCAACATGCTACATCAAAATTACATAAAAACTGTTGGCTTCCAGATATTGTAACTTTCGACTCATGTGACCTCAAAGTTTGTGCAATGAACCACATCACCACCAATGAGTCTCAAAATTCCCTTTAACTACACAGAATCAGATTCCATTCCGATTAGGAGATATCCTCTGATTACCGAAAATCGCTACTCAGGAACACTGCCAGAATATTGCTTCCACCAAAATGCTTATAACTTTCATGAATAAATGAATTTATTTTTGTGCTGTTAACCATAGGTTAATAACACACCAAATAACATACATCAACTGTGCATAACTCAATTTTCAATATAACATGTGTGCAAAACAAAACTATGCCTACTTTTCTGCTAAACTCTAGAATATCATTGTGTTGACATCAATGACAATCATAGTCATGAATGCAACAACCACTACTACAGAATGATTTCCAAAGGCTTCAACATTCATTCCTAACAATCTCCCCCATTTGCATTGATGGCAACATAGATGAAAAACATCCAATGTTCCAAAAATCCAATCACTGCTGCTCAACTGCTCTACTGCTCTTCATCAATCAAATCTTACTTCATTTTCCTATTCAATCTCTCCAACAAATGTAGTTCCACAATGTTTTTCATGATTCTCTCCCCCATTGACATCAATGATAGAAATTCCATCACTATGTCAAACAATAGCTCAATGTCAAAAGACACTGTTCAAAAAAATACATTCACAAGAGTCCTCATGACTCAGCTCAGATACACATACTCCCCCATAGAGGAAGTACCAACATCCAATCCAAAAAATAGATAGGGCCATATTCTACTGGATGAATGCAACCAACTACGTCTTTACTCAAGAGTAGGTTGGGGCATAACCCCAAGCATACCTCTCAGATACTCAAATGTATCCTTAGGCAAAGGATTTGTAAATATATCTGCTATCTGCTCCTTTGTGCTTATGTAATCTAGTATGAATTCTTTCTTAGCAACCTTCTCTCTTACAACATGATACTTGATCTCTATATGCTTTGTCTTAGAATGTAAAACTAGATTTCTTGACATACTAACTGTACTTGTATTGTCACAATGTATGACAATAGGCTCATCAAACTTGATTCCAATGTCCATCAACATCTGCTTCATCCAAATTATTTGATTACAATTGTTTGCTGCTGCTACATATTCTGCTTCTGCTGCACTCTGTGAGATACAATTCTACTTTTTTCTCAACCAAGAAACTAATCTTCCTCCAAGAAAAGAGGCTCCACCACTGGTGCTTTTCTTATCATCAACATTGCCTCCCCAATCAGCATCAGTATATGCACATAGGGTAAAATCATCAGAAGTTTCATACCACAATCCATAGTCCATTTTTGCCTCTAAGATATCTCAGTATCCTCTTCACTACCACATAATGTGATTCTTTAGGTTCAGCTTGAAATCTTGCTACCATTCCAACTGAATGTTGTATATCTAGTCTAGTGTGTGTCAAGTACTGTAATCCACCAATCATAGATCTACATTTCTTTTGCTCAACTGCTGGTGTTTCATCTTTACTAGATAGTTTATGTCCTATAACCATAGGTGTTCCAACTGGTTTACAATTCTCCATACCAAATCTTTTCAACAAATCAGTCAAGTACTTTGTCTGACTTAAAAAGATACCATCTTTATTTTGTGTTATCTGTAATCCCAAAAAGTATTTCATTTCTCTAATCATACTCATTTCAAATTCTGTCTTCATTTCATCAACAAATTTGTCACTAGCTTCATCTTCTCCTCCAAAAATAATGTCATCAACAAAAATAACCAAAACTAACAATCCATTCTCAATTTCTTTTGTATACAAATTACTATCAGCTGTTCCTTTTGTAAATCCCAATTTTAACAAATACTTATCCAATCTAGCATACCAAGTTCTAGGTGCTTGCTTTAGTCCATACAATGCTTTCTTTAGTTTACATACCATGTCTCCTTCTTGAGTCAAAGGAAAACCTTCAGGCTGCTCAATGTATACTTCTTCTTCTAATTCACCATTCAGAAATGTTGACTTCACATCCATTTGATACACTCTAAATTTCTTAAATGCTGCATAAGCCAAAAATATTCTTACTACTTCAAGTCTTGCCACAGGGGCAAAAGTCTCTTCATAGTCAATTCCTTCTTGCTGTGAGTATCCCTTACATACCAATCTTTCTTTATTTCTAATTACTTCTCCTTGTTCATTCATCTTGTTCCTGAATACCCATTTAGTTCCAATCACATTTTTGTCTTTAGGTCTAGGGACCAATTCCCATGTCTTGTTCTTTTCAATCTGATCCAATTCTTCTTTCATAGCTTTAATCCAAAGTTCATCTTCACAAGCTTCATTAGTAGACTTAGGTTCAATTTGAGAAATCAAACATAAATGTACCTTCTTTCTAGTCATAACTCCTCTGTCCAAACTTCCAATCACTTTCTCAATAGGATGATGTCTTGATATATACCTGTTAGGTGTCATAGTCACTGATCTTTCTTCAACTGTAGATTCTTCTCTATTTTCTTCAACATGACTTTCATTCAACAATTCACTGTCAGTCTCAAAAAATTATTCAGTAGTTTCAATGTTAGGCTAAGGGTTAGTTCCTTCATCAGATTCATAATCAAGCATTCTTTCCTGAATTTTAAACTTCTTATCAACTTTCACATTTGCACTTTCAACAATAGTATTAGTTCTCTTATTGTAACATCTATATGCTTTGCTTTTCAAAGAATATCCAAGAAAAATTCCTTCATAACTTCTAGGATCAAATTTTCCTATATCATCATCTCTCTTAATATAAAAATTGCTTTCAAAAATTCTAAAATACTTAATTGATGGTGCATGTCCAAACCACAATTCATAAGGTGTCTTGTCTATGTCTGCTTTGATTTTTACTTTGTTCATTGTATATACTGTTGTATTCACTGCTTCTCTCCAAAATGTGTTTGCCAAATCACCTTCAAACAACATAGCTCTAGCTACTTTAGTCACTAATCTGTTCCTTCTTTCTACAATACCATTTTGTTCAGGTGTTCTAGGGGCTGAAAACTGTCTCTTAATACCATTTACTTCACAAAGGTGTTAAACTCTTTAGATGTAAATTCTCCACCTCTATCAAATCTCAAAAATTTAATCCTCATTCTTGATTCATTCTCAACTTTATTCTTCATGACCTTAAACTTATCAAATGCTTCAGATTTTTCTTTCAAAAATGCAATCCACATCATTCTTGTAAAATCATCAACAAGAATCATAAAATACCTTTCTCCATAGAATCCTCTTGTCCTAGTAGGACTGCTCAAGTCTATATGAACAATCTCCAACTTTTTTGTAGATGTGAACTTCTTGCTAGGAAATGAACTCCTTTTCTGCTTAGCCATCACACATTCCTTGCAAATCATGTTAGTAGGCTTCATAATCTTAGGTAAATCTCTTACTACAAGTATAGAACTTACTTTCACAATATTATCAAAGTTTATATGACAAAACCTTCTATGCCATAACCAACTGTCATCAATCTTAGTCATCAAACATGTCATCTCAGTAGGGTTCAACTGAAATACATTACCTCTAGTTCTCGATCCTATTCCAATCAGATTTCCATCTTTATCCTTAATCACACAAGTTTCTTCAGTAAACAAAACTTGATATCCTTTATCAACTAACTATCCAACACTCAATAGATTATGTTTCAATCCATCAAAAAAGTAAACTTCATCAGTATTAGTCTTTCCATCAAGAGTAATAGATCCTATACCTTTAATCAAACAAGGTGCATTGTTACCAACTCTAACAACTCCTCCATCATAATTGTTAAACTTTATGAACTTTCCTTTATCACCAGTCATATGATGTGAACAACCACTGTCTATAATCCAATCAGCTTTCTTTTCAACTTGGGAAAATAAGGCTTTCTCGTCCTTAACATTAGATTCAGAATTTTCTTCCTTAATTGCTACAAATCCTATGTCATCAAAGTTATCATTATCACTATCACTCAAATGTATTTCAATTCCTACTTTAATTTCTTCATCATTTTCATAATAACATTCTTTAAATCTTCTAGGCTTGAAATTGTTTCTATACTTCTTAACTCTCTTAGGACACTTAGATGCAAAATGACCATATTCTTGACATGTCCAACATTTAAAGATTTTCTTACCATCTGGTTTTCTTTTCACAAGCAAGGCAATAATTTCTTCAATCTTCTTATCTTCATCAGATTTGGATCTGCTACTACTGGCATAATCTCCATTCACACTTGTACTTCTAGACAAAGTAGGTTTGATGCTAAGAGCACTGAATGCTATCTCCACTCTAGGTAGTTCTCCTGAGAATCTCAAATTCATCTCTGCTGCTTCCAATCTTCCAAGAAGAGTCTCTCTTGAAAAGTTTGGTGTACAAGGTATCACTTGTTCAATCATTTGTGTAGTCTGCCTGAATACTAGTGTCAATGTTCTCAAAATCTTCCATATTACTTCATTCTCTATCTTTTCACCTCCACAAGACTTTATTCCTGCAACAATTTCTGACATCCTACCAATATAGCTTCTAACAGATTCATCTTCCATCATTCTTATGTCTTCAAATGCACAAATCCAATTATGTAACCTAGCTTTCTTTACATGTTCATCACCTTCAAAAGTAGAATGTAAAGCTTTCCAAATATCATAAGATCTAGTTAAACCTTTTACCTGACTATATTCATTCTCCAGAAGTGTTGATAAAAGTGCTTCTCTTGCAAGTATGTTACACATGAATAGATCTACCTCATCTTTAGAACTTGATTCAAGACTATCTTCTTCAATTATAGTCCTTCCATTCTTTGTAATCAACCAATAGCTTGGTCCTAAACACAAGAGATGTGTCTTCATCTTTTCCTTCCAGCTGTCAAAATTTACTCCATCAAACTTAGGGCTTTCTTTCCTAAAATTCACCATGGATCTCCTTAAGCTGTTAAACTTTCCTTTCAAGGACCTGCCACTCTGATACCAATTGTTAGAAAGCAAAGATCCCCAAGATAACTGAGAGGGGGGGGGGGGGGGGGCTGAATCAGTTATCTGATAATTAAACCATTTATCAACTTTAATAGCTTTAAAACATATAATCAATGTAGTAACCAACCATAGAAAGATAATCATACATAATGACACAATAACGCAAGATATGTTAACTAGGGAACCTCTTGATCAAAGAGTAAACCCCTGTGGGAATGATGCCCACAAAATGACGCACTAATATGAAAGTTCCTTGTTAGAGGAAGGACCCTATTAGGAGTCTTATGAAATACATTAAGTACATATGAATCTCTGTTAGGAGATTTTGAATCCCTGTTAAAAGATTCTAACCCTGTTAGGAGTTATGGAAGACAAAAGGACCCACTGCCCAAACAACTTCAAGGCAAGATCTTTCAGCTCACTGTCCAATAGATCTTAGGATTATTCAATAGAATAATATGAAATATGTTACCTCCTTCACACTATGTCAAAACCACACTCTCTACTACACAAGATCACAAATCCAGATCTCTGTACTTCACAAGTCTTCCTTCACCACTAAATTAGCTCTATCCTTCACCTCATGCATATATTCGCATCACAACTTTCAAAATTTCATATCACAACTATTACAGATCCTTTTAAAAAAAGGAAAAAATTCCTTCCTTTATACCACACTCAAATAATTACAAATGAGTCGGCATGCAAACATAAAATAATAATTTCAACACGCTACATCAAAATTACATAAAAACTGTTGGCTTCCAGATATTGTAACTTTCCACTCGTGTGACCTCAAAGTTTTCACTATGAACCACGTCACCACCAATGAGTCTCAAACTTCCCTTTAACTACACAAAATCATATTCCATCCCAATTAGGAGATATCCTCCGATTACCGAAAACCTGCTACTCAAGAACATTGCCAGAATACTGCTTCCACAAAAATGCTTATAACTTTCATGAATAAATGAATTTATTTTTGCACTATTAACCATAGGTTAATAACACACCAAATAACATACCATCAACTGTGCATAACTCAATTTGCAATATAACATGTGCACAAAACAAAACTGTGCTTGCTTCTCTGCTAAACTCTAGAATATCACTGTGTTGACATCAATGACAATCATAGTCATGAATGCAACAACCACTGCTACAAAATGACTGCCAAAGGCTTCAGAATTCATTCCTAACACCAATGTCATATCCTATGGTCTTTAGTATATCAGAAAAGTCCTTTTTGGTTAGTATCCTTTCAAGCTTTATCTGAGTCAGTCTGTTTGTCTCCCTACTAGAAAAGTATTTTGCAACTGATGCCAACACAAGCAAACTACAACACTAAACAAATCAATCTCTAAAATAGGTTAAGATATTTTTGTATGTTCATTATTTCACATAATATATTTACATATTATGTCACTTTTAGCTCATCGATGATGTCCTTTTACAAGATTTAGAGAGCGATGATAGGGGGCATAATATTTTATTTTATTTTCTATTTGTTAGTGAAAATCTAATTACTCTGAAAACTATGGATTGAATTGGTGTCCACTATAAGTGGCTCCATCATGATTGGATGGCCACATGTACCTCAACCTTTGATACCCAGATGCTTTAGGGAAGTTAGATCTAACTTTGTATTCTTGAGTAATTTATTATTCCTATTGTGAAATGTGATATTACCAAAGGATGTGAACAATAAAGGGTCACTACAAATAATTCACATTGGAACATGAATGACCTCACAATTTCTTGGTGTTTTTGTATGCAAGGCATATTCAGATCATCATAGCGTTTATGCTCAGATGCTTATACAAATTGCTAAATCAAAATGGACATGATATTTAGGTTAGCTTGGCTCTTGTTCCTTGGTGCTTATATCTAATTCGACATTTTTGACTAAATGTCAATATTCATATGTTCATTGTTGTCTAACCAGTGGACATTGTATTGACTATCCGGTGTTACCTAAAATATTCAGTGATGATAAAGACCTACAAATGATCACTGACTAAGTCCTAGGTTTGCATTTCATTTTCATTTTGCATTTAGTCTAGCTGCACCTCTTTCATGGTTTGAATTC
>BSBK01000377.1:512500-585000 GCA_027943335.1 Chamaecyparis obtusa | reverse complement strand
CAACAAATAATTTGGCCAGAACAATTTTGGGATTCTATAAGCTATTGATTGTTATGCCCAATATCTATGTGTCTTATATATTTGTTTGTATATTAACTGGTTTGTTAAATGAAGAGCCTGAAGCTAGTATAATCTATCATGGATTGCAATTTGAAGTCTGGAAGACACTTCTATGAAGTTGATCTCTGTATGCATAGATAATGTCCATTACTTGATATGACTGAGTAAGTCTAGTTAACTTGGGATTTGGAGCATCTATGCAATGCATCTAGATTACTTCCAATTTTGAGAAGGCTACATTGATCATTAGAAATTTTACTTTTTATACCTTATGTAGCTGATTTAATTGAGATTTGTGGCAAGGCATCTTATTGAAAAATTTCACTCTTGTTTCTTATCAGTTAGCTGCCTCATGTACATTGATATGCTAATGATTACAATGTTGTAATAAAATTTTGTCATGTAATAAGTGGATTTGGTGATATTTGTATTGTTATGCTTGATATAGTTGTTTCTCTCTTATAGATTTCATTTTGAGATAATGTTTTATTTACATCTTGATGTATGTACATGATACCATTATTATAATTGGAAAGTCTTCAATGATTTGACCACTCAGCAAAGTGGTTACTGTCAAATATGGCTTGCCACGATCATGACATTTTTCTCAATATGATAATATGCAGCATTCAGACCTAGTTGGTTTAAGAGGACATGGGATGGACATTGCTCTTGTTTGTGATTTCTAGCTATGGAATCACCTGTGAGGTAATATCTAGTATTTTTTTTTCTTTTTTAGCATATTGTTCAAACGTCTTTGAACTGGTTCTAATTTAGATGCTTATTTTAGTAGATCTTATTTGAATGTTTATATCCAATGTTGTTATCTTTGTAATATGGTTAAATAAGTTGAATTCAAAATCATAGGGAAACTAGGATTATTGGCTATTCAATGCTTTTTTGTACTTAAAATGAGGGATTTGTCTCCCTACTTATTGTTCTCGTTATGGCTTAAAAAGACAGATATTGGGGTCTAGATATTATATTGTGCCATGGTGATGCAATTTTCTTAGTCAAGAATTTCAACATAAATTTTATTGAATTTCATGGTTTGGCTCTTGAGTATCTACATTTGTATCAATATTTAGTAGATAACTAGATGAATTTGCATATTCTTTGCTATGCTTGGAAGGTTTTGGAAATAGTAAGCATCAATCAAATGTAAAAAATTTGGCAAGTTTATATGCAATTATATTGTAACTAAATATAAAAGTTGAATGGATTCATTGATTTACTTTTAACTTGTGTTGTTTTTTCCCCTTAACCAGAGTAGTGACTAAAATTCTTGTCAATAGATATAGACATAGTGCAAGCATTATTTGATTTTCAAATCATCTTTTTCTTGAAAGGTTGCCTTAAATATAATGGTTAATAGTGCTAGAGAAAAAAATTAAGTAGATGATTTGATGACATTTAAGAGGCTTAGGCATAACACAGTACTTGTTCATATATAACATCCAAACAACAATAAACATAAACTGTCCTCACTATTCAAGATCACAACAATTTCATTTGAAACAATCACCGTCTTCAAGAAGAATAGTTCTGATTACTATCCTTTACTCATTAATACAACCAAACCTCTAGCCAACCAACTGTAGGAACATACAACTACTCTTACTAGTTCATTAAAGCATGGATTAGCTTATTTCATATCATTGAACACCATTTGGACAATGATGCAGAGCATCTTGAAACACCGAACAATCTCCTTAGGATTCTGATGATCCAATCTCCTTCAACAAATGAACAACTTGTCAGAGGAAAATATAATCTCTAAATTAGTGAACCATGATAGGTTCCTCTTTCAAAGTAAATTTAGTCCCTCAACCTTATATTAAGGTCAAACCAATACTCTACCCCATCATTCTCCATGACTGACTTGTAGACACTTGGCCATATCCTCATTTTAGATTTAAGATCAAAACTGATTCATACAAAGGTCATACTCTATAGCTTAACAAAACATCACTGATCAAATGTTTATACCTTGGGTCCTTCCATCACCTTACCTAACTTATCCTTGTCCATAGAAGTTCGCACACATATTTTTAATACAAACAAACTTTAGCCTCACATCTGTCCTTGACTGGATTCAGGTTGCCATCCAAACACCAACATTAATCTTCATGAGACATCATCATTCTCAAGTACCCCTAACTTTTCAATTGCAAGTATTAGTCCAAAAACACTTGGATCAATAACACCAATCTTTGATTCAATCATCCTTTTGTCTACCAAAAGTACATACCAAAACATTAGATCAAAACACAAACAACTTCAACCATCTCTGTTGTTATGACTGTCATCCCATGACAATTTTCTATACCTGTACTCAGAAATTAATAAATTTCATTCCATACAACATTTTCAAAATCTCTCTAGTGGAGACTTAGATAATTTGTTTTTCCAAAACATATTCCAAATTTAGCCAAATCCAACAGTGGGTTAAAAAGTTGTGACCCCCGTTCTGAGACCCATTTTACTATCCCAAAATCAGTAAAAAAAACAACACACATCTGTCTAGGGCATTATATAACTTGCCAAATACATGACCATTAACCTTAAAACCAAATTCATGTTTAATAGTAATGAATATACTTCAAAATAAACTAGGATTGAGAAATTTCCATTGATTGTAATTAAAGTTATTGTCAAAACCTTGCATCTAACTCAGAATTGAGGGTTTTGAACCAGGGTTCACTAATTTCCATGGATCTTCCTTGATTCTGCATGAAAAGATCTCTAACTTGATTCAAAATAATTTTAACTCATCCTAGAAGACTTTACAATACATATTGAATGTTATTTAATCCATTACCCCTTTAATAAATTCTCTGCAACTGGTGAAAACATGACTAAGAGCAAAAAGACAGTTAAAGATTTACAAGAAACAACTTGTTTATTAAATTCATAAGAATATAAACTTTAAAATGCACTTGGGAGGTGTGTCCACATTCCTCCTCAACCATCTACTTCTGGAGATCTCCTTGGGATGAGATTCAAAACTTCATGACTGTCACCAAGAATGGTGATGGTCAGAATGCTGACTGCTGCTCCTATCACAACCTTGTAAAATCTTCATCTCCTTCCCTGTATGTTGACCAAGGAAAGATTATATAACCTTCCTCACTTCCTCTTGGTGGTTACCAACTAATCTAACTTCCCCCAAAACCGTACAACTACCTCTTCATCTTCCAAGTAACTTTTAGAGCAACTTTTTAAATGTTGCATTACAACTTTTTATGAAATATTTGCATTTTGACAAAAATAACCTCACAACCTTTTGAAAACCCTATAAACATGTTATAATGGATATTCAAGGACTTATTACACCATATTTACCTTTCTATGGATCATTTCTCCCATTTTGACCTCCTAGACCTATCTAGGACCTTGTTGACAACTTTTATCAACTTCATTACAATCCTTGCTCTTGTATTTACAAATGGATTCAAAATGAATCAACACATCATACAAATGATCATAATGACTTAAAACATTATTAAAACATATTTACTCTTCATGAGTCTTTGATCTTCTAGATTAGGTTCCCCTGCACCAGACAAGAACCAAATCATATAAGTACAGTCTGCCATGACTGTGATTGTCATTGACATTTTAGATACCTTGTATTATTTTATTCACAACTTTTGTTTTATGCCTCAACTGCCCTGAATTCACAGCGTGATCCTAAGGAATTTATTCCTTTCTTACAGGAACTTGAACAGATGTCACCTTTGATTATGTGTTATACTATAGATTGCAAGTAGCATAAGTATGAGAGTGCCTTGAAGAGTATTGCTGCAGCAGGAGATCTATATTTTGGTCAGTGCTTACAACTAATTAAGAGAAATCCAAAAAAATTTCCTCTTGGAGTTAATATTTTTAAAGATAGTGAAAAGAAATCAGTAATATTGGAAGCTTGAGGGGATCATTTAGTCAGTGATTTTTTTTTGAAGAAGCTGCTATGGCATACTGTAGCTCTTGTTCTTTTCACAAAGCTTTAGGGGCATTGCGTACAGGTGGTCTGTGGAAAGAAGCACTAACAATGGGAGGTTTGTTAAAACTTTCAACTGATGAGATTTTAAATTTAGCCAATGACCTTCATGAAGAGCTTCAAGCTCTAGGGAAGCCAGCAGACGCTGCAAAAATTGCATTAGATTACTGCAAAGACATTGAAAGTGCTATCAATTTTCTTTTAACTGGTCGAGAATGGATAGAGGCTTTAAGGATTAGATTTTTACATGGCATAGGAGAATTGATAAAATCCAAGGTAAAAAGTGAAGCTATTGAGTGCACGAATGCACTCATATCAGAATATGAAGAAGGTGTAGAGAAGGTAGGAAAATATTTAGCACATTATTTTGCTCTCCACTAGCGACGCTTGCTTCTTGTAGCCAAGCTACAGATGGAGGGCATGCAACAAAGGATGATTTAGATGATGATACAACTTCAGAAACCAGCAATAACTTAGGTGGAATGAGTGCTTACACCTTTGGGTATGATGTTTGTGCACTGCATTATCTGTCACAGTTAGGTTTTATATTATGTGTTGTTGCAAATTTAAATATAATTTTTTTTCAATTGAAAGCACTAATAAAGGTAAAAGGTAAAGGTTGTTTTTTAGGTCATAGCCATGTTAGCTGCCATGTGGCAGATGAGGATTTCCTTATGGAAGCCCACATGACATTATCTTTGAGTTTACCTTATATGTTCAAATTTTGTACTCTTTTGGTTCAATCAGGCTTGGGAGTAAAATGAACCTTGCCAATGCACCTGCCATATCTCTTTGCTATTTCTTGACATTCTTTGGTTCACGCTGTAAGAATTTCCAACTAAATAAGAGTTTTCATAGTTTGTCCACAGTTTTCTCCCCTGCATAATTCTTTGATGTTTTGAAGACACATAATACGGTTCATGCAAGGAAACTTCTGATTCAACTCTATATCATTATGTGTATTGTGTTAAACATCTGATACAACTCAACTTTTTCTCTAAATAAAAAAATTTACTGCTTCCAATTTTTTTGTAGAGTACTTATACATTTGGAAGATTCTGCGGTGTTATAATTTGGCTTAACCAACATTTTTTCCCTTTGATAGAGAACCGCAATTTGTGGCAGGCATTTATTATGGGATGACAAGTTAGAATAAAATCACATCATTCAGTTCAGTATTGATTTTCAAAAGAGTAGAATGCTTTAAATGATATATAGATGTCATAGTATGGAAATATCCAAGTGAAATATTAAGCAAAGTGTGAGTACAACTATAGAACAGGGTTGCACTGCTTTAATGCTTCATCCTAATACATAGTGTTTACTAGTTGTCATCTATATATAGCCTATAAGGAAAGGGGAGAGACCTAGTTAAAGGAAAGCATTCTGCAGAGAATGCAAAGGGAGACCTAGTTCTAAGCTTTTTCAATGCATGGAAAGCTAATATTGGCCATTGTCTTGTCAATACTTTCTCTGTTTGGAATCCATGCTCCATGTGTACCTCACCATGAATTCCAATGCAAGGCCATGCATAATATGTTGTGCATTTGAACTAACCTTAGAAAACCTAGTTGAGAACAGATAAATGCATTTGTGTATTGAGGCCTCTCTGTAGATCAGAGCTCTTTCTTTGCCTGCCAACATGCAACAACAAAATTTTGATGGGCCTAAAGATGGGTGTAACTATAGCTTATACCCTGCAATGGAGGGCACTGGTGAAGAAGTAGAAGAGAAGGCAAATGAAAGGCAAGAAGAGGTTTCTGAGTCTGGATGGACATTGTACTTGGATCAATCCATACATGAGTATTCTAGCTACAAGAACAACCTAGTTGAGTTTGAAGAAGAGGAGGCCAGAAATAGGAAAAATGGGCATTTTTGGTTTTAGCACAAGGATGAAGAGGACTCTTCCATGGCTTCTGATGCATATTCTGGACCTGCACAACTCTTAGAAGTTGTGAATCATAGGGATTTTTACAGTGAAGCTGGGAAAAATGGGTTGAAGTTAACTTCAAGTGAATGTGTTGTTTCTGATGTGAGGAAGCCTAAAAGGAGAAGAGTGGAAGCAGATGGACACAAAGATCTGGATTTTCTGGACGACACTGCAAGCTCTCCTCTTCATAGCTTCAAGGTAGTTGCCTACTAGATATTACATGAAATGCTTGAATGGGCATCATGGTATTGTTCATCTAGGTTTTCCTGAATTGATATTGGATAAACAACAATTTATAGTTGATAGGGTGTTTCTCTACTGTAACTACTTAAGTACACTGACAAATCAAATTTTCTTTTGTCATGGCATATACATTACACATTTTTTTTTTAATAAGATGAATTTATGTTTTTAGTAACAAAATTCTCTACTCTATTTACAATCTTGTTGAAAACTCCTACTTTTATATGCTGGTACTACACTGTTAATAATCTGTTGATGGCTTGTTTTTCCCCACATGTATGCTATCTTGTTTTAAAGAATTGAGCACCTCAATTAACTTCATATACAATCAAAACCATTTCATTTCTAATTTATAAAAATAATTCTTCCTTAAATTGACAATATTGACAAACTAATTATTCTAACAACATTATTTTATTCCAAATAAGTCACACATCTCTCCGACAGAAATTACATACTTACAAATGCAATTGTTGATTTTATTTCCGTATGTTTTGTTGCTTGAGGAAAAGAAACCCAGGAGCACACATGGGCTTTTCATGGTTATCCCCTTCGTCTCATTTGACAAATACTTTCAAAAGGTTTTGCACAAAATGAGCAGATAATAAGACAGTGTGATTAGCCTCTTCCAGCTACTAGAGTTGTTAAATAGAGGAAAATTCCCCCACATTCAACTATGAAATCTTCTGCAGCTTCCACCATGAGCTCAAAGATTCATGGAGCTATTTTGTTGGCCATAATAACTTGTTTTGATGTTGCAGATGCACTTGAGGATGATGGACGTTTATTGTCTGTTATGATTGTGGGCACTGTGTTTTGTGATACATGTTTCAAGCAACACTTCTCCAAAAACAGCTACTTCATATCAGGTATAACTTGTTAATTGGATTTTCTTTTCTTGTAAAGCCCTTTTCTTGGGGTTCATTTCTTTGGTTTCCTCATGTTTTTGAGTGAATGACCTGCATCAGGGAAGACTCAGCTAAGAGAACTATTGAAGATTGAAATGAAACTTAAGGTTTTTCTTTTTGCATTTTGGGTTGCATTTCTTGATTATTCCTAAGTTTTTCTGTGAATGTCAGTGGAAGACAATGAAATTTAAGGTTATGAAGGAAGAAGTTATTGAATAATTGTTTTTGAAATCAATTGTATATGTTTTTTATCAATGGTGTGGATGGCATTCAAGGATCCATCATGAAGAAGATTACCTCAAATGAATAAATCAATTTCTCGATTTAGGAAAATCAAGAAGTTTTTGAAGGTTTTTCTTTTTGGCATTTTTGGATTTGTTTCTTGGTCTTCCTAAATTTTTAGGTGAATGTCAAGAGAAGACAAATGAAATTTAAGGTTTCGAGAGAAGAAGTTTTTAAATAATTGTTTCTGAAATCAATTGAGCATGTTATTTTATGGATGTTATCATTTTGGATGACATTCAACGATCCATCATCAATAAGATGACCTTAAATGCATAAATAAATTTCGCTGACCATTTTTTACTTACATGAATTTCTCTGGATTCAGTAGGGCTTCCCAAATTTACTTTAATTTGTCATGCACACAAAATTAGTAGTTTTTTACTTGGGAGTTTCTTTGTGATCTCCTATTTTCTTTGAGTATTGGGTGAACCCTTTTGCTGTGGAGCAGTGATTTTTTACTTGTACTTTCTTTGATCTAATATTTTGTTTGGGTATTGGGTGAACCAGGTGCTTCAGTTGCTATGGAATGCAGAAACAATAAGCAGACACCTGATTTTCAGACTGAAGCAAAGATGAATGATTAGAGGCAGTTCAAGGTGGAGCTTGTTCCATCCATCTTCCATTCAGCTAAACAACTAAAGAGATGCTCTGTAACCTTGCTTCAAAATGAAGAGCAAAAAGACCCTTGCAAGCTAGTATCCATAGCCAACTCCTCTTCATTCACTTTGAAGTCAAAGAAGGGTAATATGCACACATATTCTACAAGTTTCTTCAGCTACAGGTCTCAATCCCCACCTCCATTTTGCTCTCAAGATGTTGCTAATGATCCTAAATATGGTCTAGAGGCTTCATTACAATCCTCTTAGGTATCTGGGTTGCCACCATTGCTCGCACCAATCTTTCCTTCACCACCTCTTTCCCTGCCACCACTTCCTCTAGTCCCACCACTTCCTTCACCACCTCTTTCCCTACCACCACTTCCTCTAGTCCTCCCACTTCCTCCACTCAATGTCCCTCCACTTCCATTTCCTTCCCTAACTATATATAATTGAAAATATATAATTTCTGAGCTTTTATTGGTCATGACAGAATGAGAATTTCAATCTTGAGTTTTTGTCATAGCAATAAGGCAATGCAAGTGTGTATCTGAAAAGAATCAATAGCCAGATTGAAGGTATGGGAGTTGGGTGTTTTTTTTCTTCTTCTAGCCTACACAGAGATAATACAAGCCTCAAGCACATAATTTTGATTTTTCATTACTGTGAAGTGTCATTATCGTGTGAATCACCAATAGATTTCTATTGTTGAAGTGTCATTTCCATATTAAACTATGCAAGGATGTTATATGGTTTTGTGCATATGTTCAGTCTAAACTTGTGACTACCTTGAATGTTAATGGGAGTCTCTCAATTTGTAGCCAAAATGCATCTACAAAATATATCTTTTTAAAGATATTGAGCTTGGTGCTAGCCATTCCTCCAAACTGAGTCTTTTTGTCTTCTATTCAGGAGTTTTTCCTAAAAACTATAACTAGTGAAGGCTTTTTAGTGGTTCCCTGTAGCTTTTGAATATAATTTAGTGTTGTTAAGGTTGCAATTAAAGTGTTATCTCTGTAAATCATTTGTAGTGTATGCATATTTGTTTGGTGACTTTCCTACAGTGGGATTCCTTGTGATTTCATCTATATTTGGTGATTATTCAAGAGTTCTTAGCCCAGCATAATCTAAAATAAATTAAAGCTGATAATTAAGTTCAGGAGCGTCCTTAGCTCTGGCATTCATCTTTGAGGAGACTGATTCAAGAAAAAGAATTTATTTCAGTTGTTCATCAATTTTGTGCATATACATTACACATTGAGTCATATGTACTATACAAATAATGTAGAAAGGTCCAATAGGATTTGCTTTGATTCATTTGATGCATATAGTAGCATATGGATTTTCCTATATTCCCAGTAAAATATTCAGGCAATAAATTATTATATTCATTTTTTTTCACTTTAATCCTAGATCTGAAATCCTCGTTAAACGTCAGACAATTATGACATTCATTTTTATGTTTTCTTCAAATATGAGATCCCTGAGAAATTCACATCCAACATTCAAATGGGATTACGAATCCTTGTAGTAATATGTATACAATAATATAGTATGCAATTTAATACTCTTCAAATAAGATCTGAAATCCCGGTAGTGAAAAATGCAAACTATATCATCTTCCACATTTCATACAAAACTCATTGAATGAATATTCAAGTTACAGTCATTATGCTCATAGTATATGGTGTTGTATGTATAGAGCGGGCTCACAGAAAATGAAGCACAAAAGAAAGATTTTCCAGACTTCTCCAAAGTTATTTGTGATTCTCAAGATCAGGTATGCAGACAAACTACACAACAGTAAAGCATGGATTTATGAAACCCCATTTGCAATCTTCCATTGTTTAGTATTATCTGCCTTTTAAGTTTCCCACTGACTTGGGAGTTGGGAGGCTTGGTATAATAATAGAGATTGCTTCTGGATTTGCTACCAATGTTACTATGCATTCTATATTGTAAACACTAAATCATACTATTGCCAATGAGTTTAAACTTTATTATCTATGTTGTACTCATTCCATTGAATAAATGGTTATTTTGTAATAGGTTTTCCCACTAAATAAGTGGAAGTGCCTTTAAGCTTTCCCAATAAATAAGTTGAAGAGATTATTTTCATTTCCAGAATTGCATATGCAGTTCACTGATTATATTGGCAACATAATGAGCCTCATGAAGGTATATATATGCTCCAAATTTTCTATACTATATGTTTTAAAGACTTTGGTGCATTGAGCTCCCAAATTCTCGATTGGGCTCTTCTAGAAGGTATTTTGCCAAGTTCATGAAGGATAAGCATTACAGTATTCAATCATTGTGAATTTGTTGTTATGGAGCTTTGCAATGAAATGAGGCATTGTGCACAACACTAGGTAAATGCAAATCATTGTTAAAGGTGTCAATTGGTTTACATGAGCAAGAAGATCCTATTTTAAATTTAAAAAATGGACACCAATGAGTTAATTTTGGCTTAGTTATAGAGGCATTAAATGGGCCATGTATATTTCATCATATGTAGTTTATTGTCATTGTGAATTCCAGTGGGTTTCAATGTATTTTAGGCAACAGAGTGTGATATGACTAAAGTATTTCCTATGTAGATTATTTGCCTTCTCCTCCAAAGTAATTAAAAATAGGAAGTGAATACTGAGCATTAAACTAACTTTGTGTTTATATTATATATATCCCAGTGATTCTACCAATCTACATATATGTTTTGATATGTTTAATGTCTCCCCTATAGGCTTTACACTACTGTGATATATCTTCTCAGGCTTCAGTGAGCATCTAATATGAAACTTAAAACCTTATGACAGGGATGCCGAGAATCACAACTTATGCTGGATTCTTTGAGGTTTTCTCTCCTAAAAAGGGAGAGCATGATTTTGTCTCTGCAACATCTGGAGCAGTTGGTCAGCTTGTTGGACAATTTGCAAAGTTGATGGGTTGCTATGTTGTGGGGAGTGCTGGTAGTAAGGAGAAGGTAGGTCTAACTTTTTAGCTAGTGTTTCTCACACTTTTAAATTCAATTTTTCTTTTTAACATATATCAAAAAATAAATTTAAGCAATGAACCTCATGGTGATTTAGTAAATAACACTTGAATTAATATGGTTGTAATTTATTGAGTAAACCTTGGAAGCTATTTATTCACATGCCAAAAGGTAGGCCTAGGTTTTTAGTTTGTACTATTTACATTTTGAAACCTAATTATTTTTTTGTCACATAACAAAAGTTCATTTATAGCAATGAACCTTGTGGTGATTTAAGGAAATGACAGATTAACTTGAATAAGTGTGTTCATAAATTTTTGAGTAAATTCTTGGAAGTTCTTTGTCACATGTCAAAAGAATACTTTTGGTAATGAACATCATGGCATTTAAGAAAGTAACATATTTAACTTGAACAAGTTTGGTATTGATTGAGTAGATGCTTGAAGCCTTGAACTATGGTTGTCAATTTCTTAGTTTTTGTTTCACTCATTAGTGGTGCCAATATAATCATTAATGGAATTTGCATAAATTTTACCTAACTTGGAAAACAATTGTGTGCATATCAGGTGCTTACTGAAAAATAAGCTAGGTTTTGACAATGCTTTCAACTATAAGGAGGAGCATGACTTAAATGCTACTCTACAAAGGTTTGTCATTCTCAAGCTCAATATTTTGGGATTGTGTTTTGTTTTCAAAATTTTAGTTACAAAGGATATTGATAGTTGTTGTTTGAAGAGTAATACAATTTCACAATGTTATGCATAGGTAGAATATGATAAGACTTTTGTTTGTTAAGACATTTTTTCTATTTCAAGGCTTTTTTGCTATCTTTTCTAAGCATGTTTGTAATATACTAGAAAGTAGTGTTACAAGACTTGCTGAGCCTTTGGTGAGGCTCCCATTTCCAAGTCCAGGAAGACCAAAATGAGGCTTGCAGGCTTGTTTAGCCAGACTACTTTGGATCAATTTTTGTAATTATCATTATTTTTGTAAAATATCTCTATATATTTCTTTTATGAAGTTACTGAGTCTATGCCATGTTTTTGCAATCTCATTTTGAGCTCAAAGATCAACATGTCTACTTACTAACTTAGTGCCAAGTCCGAGTCTATTAACTATGCTAGAGAATGCAGTAGCAAGCACACCTATTTTTTTTCTTGAATTGTTTTGCCACCTGAACCAAGTAAGAACCCATCAATGACATGCAAATAATGAATTTTCTACTATCACTCATTCTGACATAAGTTGTAATATATTTTATTTTTTTGTTATAAGCCTAATATGATTTATTTATTTTCTCTGTTACAACTTCATTGCTTATATATGCATACACCGAAAGAGTCAACACTTTGCCAAATAAACATTCAACTAAAATACATTTAGAAATACCTTGAAAATTTGATAAGAGCTTGGTTGCAGGTCTACCATTGCTAATGGTAGGGCATACCAACATCATCAATTTTCAAGAAATCCATTGTTCCATCTTGATTCCTTGCTATAGCATCAAGCTAGATGAACACCCAGCTCCACTCAGAACTCAACAATGGTTGATAAACTGTCAATTTTAGACCTGGGAAATAATGAGTGAGCTATGCAGGCCTGTTGATCACCTCAGGCACTCAAAAGTAGCTCTAAAACAACAAACTTATTTTTCCCCAAAGCATTAAAAACATCCTACAGCTACTGTGATATATTTATATATCCAGCTCCTCCAAAATACAACCAATGTCAATGTCAAGCAGCTACAGGACCATAAATAAATTTTTCACTCTAGTTCAGATCTAGGCATTGGGAGGAAGGGCAATTTGACTGAAAGTATTTCTAATTTCTCACCGGTGCTCTGTTATCTCTTTAGCCCAAGGTCTGAGTAGGTTGAGCATACCTAGACACCACCTTTTTGGGCTCAAACCCACCAAGACATAAGGTGCTAACCCCTGCAACTGTCATGCCAAGTTCCTTGATAACAATGCTTATGGTATGCCATTCAAGAATACATCACACAGTGATTAAACCTCAAGGAAAAAACCTACAAAGAAGTTGCCTTGCCTAATGAGTCACTTAGCACTACCCTCAATTCACTTCTAACCAACCAAGCTGTATGGCCCAGTTAAGGCATCATCAAGTGAAAAATACAAATTGTATGGATTGCAATGAAAGCACCTGAAAGACCACCCAAAAATGTATCCCAAATCTTTGCTAATCACGAAAAAAGGAAGCCCACACACCTGCTATCAAAACACTATGAATGACCAATTTCCAATGACCGAAGAGCTTTCTGAAATGATTCCCGGAATGTGCGGCCCAAAGCCATAACTTCTCCCATAGATTTCATTTGTGTTGTAAGAATTGGTTGTGAGCCTGGAAACTTCTCAAAGGCAAAGCGATGAATTTGAACACAAGTTGTAAGTGAAAAGCATCAATCTATATTATTCTACTCTTCTTCCTTTTGAAAAAGGAAAGACTAACCAGTACAAAGCCAATCGTATCTATGATTTTCTTGCAAATTTGCATAAGGCCACTAACATCCATCAGAATGATATTCATGCACATGAAACAAATCACAAATTATACATGTTTGTAAAAAGAAACAAGAGGATAAAAATCAAGTGAAATGTGACAAACAATAGTTAATAAAGGGCATAATAACCTCGACTATATAAATAGCTCATAAAATAATCCCTGGTTTATATTGCAAATTTAGAAAGAAAATCAAGGAAATTTATACAGTTGACAATTAGAGATTCAAATCTCTTAGGTGGCTTGATTATTTGTAGCTTCATTATCCCCACACTATCCACAAGACCTCATGGTGGACCTTGACCTATTACTCTTAAGTTGCCATTGTCATGAGTCATCAAAACATATTTAGAATTTTAGTACTTGGCACAAGTTTAGGATGCGACATAGGATAAATGTTCAATGTTTGAGTAGTATGGATAATGTTAGAGCTCTTTGTCCAACTCTAGATTATCCAAATGAGTTGTACTCTATTGTGTTGTGTTACATAACTATAATCTGCTTAGAAGATGGCATTGAGGTTAGATGTCAATGGGAATGACACAATGTCCATTGGTGTGTTTAGCACATAGGATGTTGAACAATGCCAAAGTTAGGACATGACTTGGTGTTACATGGCATGGATTAACATATATCTTGGGAAAGCCTAGACAAATATTTATAGCTTTCTTTGATGTAATTTTTGTCTGTTTAGTGGAAAAACTTGAAATCATGTTTAGCAGAAAGTACTAGTATAAATGGTATGATTATTCTTTAAAGGGTTCTAGCTCAATGGAAGAGCACCTAATTCACAAGTAGGAGGATGATGGTTTGATTCCATCATGCCCTAATATGACTAAATATATGACTAAATATATGACTAAATTAATGACTAAATATATGACCAAATAAATGACCAAATAAATGACCAAATAAATAACCAAATAAATGATTAAATAAATGACCAAATAAATGACCAAATAAATGACCAAATGACCAAATAAACTACCAAATGACCAAATAAACGACCAAATAAATGACTAAATATATGACCAAATCAATGACCAAATAAATGACTAAATATATGACCAAATAAATGACTAAAATAGTTTAGTCATAAATTTGGTCACGAGATAAATGACTAGCAATAAACTACCACTGGTCACGTGATCAAATTTGGTCATTTATCTATAATTTTTGGTAGTTTATTTGGTCATATATTATTGTTTTTGTACTAGTGTGCGACACTGAATCATGGGTGCCCACCCCATCAGTAAACCGTTCTGTTGACGGGTTGACATGATAATCCCCTTGATCATCCCTGCTATGATACACTCAAGGCATTGTGTTTGCCTGTATCGTTGAACAAGTACCTCATAGGGTATCTGCTATGAAATATGCTTATTAGCTCTGAACAAGGTCTTGAATGCCTACAAACTTATGTTCCCATAAATCAGGTAATCTAGACGTGGTCCATTGAATGGGATGCGAAGAATGCAATACACATCTTTCAGAGTAATGGTGATCTCCCCTGTCGGGAGATTGAAGGTCTGGGTCTTTGAGTGAAACCACTCGATCAGTGTAGTGATTAGTCCGTGATTTACCCGAATCTCAAGAAAATTGATCAAATACTTGAAACTACAGGTAGGTAAGTGTACTCTCAATGGATCCAACAATGACAAACACAGCCTCTGAGTGGCTGGATGAGACACACGTACATGAATATTGGGGTACCTTACTTGGAAAGAATAGAAAATGAATGCAACATCAATCACTTGATCCAAATCAATAATAAATGCACACAAAATGAGACATTAAACATATCATAAGGTGCATTAAATACTATAGAATCCAGCTAAGTAGCTAATTTTTTTGTAAAAAATTATTAAATACCTTAAAAATGCTAGCTGTTTATCATACGACACATCAACATTTTAAAATTGGTGTCAAGTGTCATACGACAATATACAACAACCCATACAACATTTAGGTTCCATACGATAATCCATCAGTTGTCATACGATATTCCATGAATCAAAAGTTAAAATGTGCAAAAACATTCAAAAAAACCCATACAACACTATACATGAATGAAGACAACACTTGGTTTGGACTTGAAATGTTGTACAACATGCTACCAGTTGTCGTATGCCATTCCACAAATCAAAAGTTAAAACATGTAAAAACATTAAAAAAAACCCTTAAAAATAATTAAAACATGTGCTAAATTGATGCAAGAAGCACTAAGAGGTCCACTTACTGGGTGCCCATACTGTCGAGATCGTTGATATCATCAAGATTGCTCGAATTGGTGAGAAGACATGGGGACCATCATTTTGACTCTCAGAGGGCTCCACGGAATCCCAAAAGTCAAACGGTTGAAATGATTTGAAAATGACCCCTTTTGGCCTTATATCAGTTTTGACCTAAATTTTCAAAGTGCTTCGATTTGCATAAAAATTGCACCACTAGCTAATTTTGACCAAAACAACAGACCCGGAGGCGGGAAAACCATTATTTCTGAAACCCGACAACCGGGGATCCCGAGATCTTGAAATTTGAACCCAAGGTCAAGGATGAGCTCGAACCTGACTAGGTCAAGGTCAAGGTCAAACTTGACCAATTTGGGTTGATTTTGACCCCTTTTGGTCAATTTTGACCTTAAGGGCACAGATTTCAGGGTCTCAGTCAGAGTGAGAAACAGGAGGTCCCAGGGGTGCCTGAAGACCTAGAAATGATGCTAGAATGGGGTAGAGTGCCAGGGAGAGGCACAAAATCCTATGCTGAACATGATGAAATCTAGAAGGAGCTATGTGTAAGTCATACCTAGAAAATAGAGCCATAGAAGAGGGAAATTAAGGAGAATCCTCAGGATCCTAACCCTAATTTCACCTAGAATGAAGAAATCAAGTAAAGAAATGAGGTGGAAAATGGGGAAAAAGATAGATCAAAGTTAGGGACCCATTCAAGGTGCTTGACATGATCCCAAAACACCTACTTGGAGGGCTAAATACTCTTATCATGGAAGTGCCTTTATTTTAAGAGGATACATCAAGCTCCCACTTTAGCAAGAGTATGGACTTGATGCAAACTCTTGGTAAAGGAGAAGAAAGAGGAGATCCAAGTGGATTCAAAATGAGATAGAATGACATTTAGTTAGGGACAAAAGCCCCCAGGCTAAGGATTCTAACTTAACATACACGCATGAGGGTGTGAAACAAGAAATTCAAAAGAATAAGGGTTAGCACTAAATAACCCAAATCAATTAGCATAAGAAACCTTGCTGAGAAATATTTCTTATACTAATATCATATTTGGAAAGCTATCATAAAAGCATAAATGATTACATAAGAAAGACAAGAGAAACACTATAAATAACATAGCTTCATGATCATGTCCTACTAGCATGAAAGCAGAAAAGAGAGAAAGGGAAATGAGTGATTACCTCGCCTAGTAAGATGCCCACCTTACCATGAATCACTCTAGAGGGAGATCCCAACAAGTTCACCCATAAACTGTGCTTGCAATTGTAATGCATCTCCTAACGGATTCTGGAACATCCATAGATCCACCTTCTTGTATCGCTATGAATATGAAATGCATGTCTCCTTAGGATTTAGCAACTTATGTGCATTACCCTCAGAAGATTTAGCATCTAGGTGCGTGTCTTTTCAAGATTTAGCAACTTATGTGTGTTACCTTCCAAGATTTAGCATATTTGAAATTGGAAATGCATGTCCCTTTAGGATTTAGTAACTTATGTGTGTTACCTTTAGAGGATTTAGCATATTGAAATTTTTTTGAAAAATGTGTGTCTCCTTAGGATTTAGCAACTTATGTGTGTTACCTTCAAAAGATTTAGCATACGAATGCATGTCTTTTCAAGATTTAGCAACTTATGTGCGTTACCATCCAAGATTTAGCATGTAAAAATATAAAACTATAGTACAAGGGAGACCCTATATATGCCCCCCTCCTTAATATGGAAAAAACATACTATTTTGACATGTTAAGGAAAGAAAAAGAACAAGGATAAAGCCTTTCTTCAGCATCAAGACAATATCCACAAACAACACCCAGTCCAAGCCAAGAAGGTCACAGCTCCTATGAGGCCATGGAATGTAGGATTGAAAAGAGATATCATGCAAGAAGTGAAAAGAAAGTAACCCTTATGAGGGATAGCACACTATTCAGTTTCCAAGGTGAGAGATATATAAACCATGGAAACCCAATGTCAAACAACAAAAGAGGTTTTTATCAAGGACATAGATCCTCAATGCAAACCAAAATTTTCATGTATGATTGGATATCACATAATAGATAGATACTGCTTAACCAAGGAAAGAGGTGAATCCTGAAAAGATGGAAAACAAGGAGATGGCATCCTTGCCCCACAAGTGTAGGAACAAAGATGGAAGAGGATACCTACTTCACAATGCAAGGAGATATCTAGTTTACAAAAATTTATACCATATTATTAGTGAGGGATATTGACCCCTACATCCAAGAATATAGATAATCATGAAAAGGATATGTCACTCATGGAAAAGGATCCTCAAATGAAAGAGATCTTATGAACAAGACCCCCACCAAAGAGGAGTGCTTTAGATAAAATATCATCTTTCAAAGGCGGGAACAAAGATTCAATCATCAAGCCCCCTATAAACAAGAGGAAGATGAATCTTTGGAAGGAGAGAAACAACTCTAACACCAAAGCAAGGGTGAGAGTTTATAAAGAACATAATTTGCAAAATAGAGAAGAAGTGACGACTTAGGACAAAAAATTTTCATATAAGAAGGTTATCCATAGTGAAAACATCTATCAATATGTTGAAATAATATTGCAATATAAAAAAATACCACTAAGCTAAGCAAAGTTGCTCCCTAGACAAAGAGAGAGAAGAGAGAACCTTGCCCCCCAGGGATGAAAGGCAAGGGATACCTTTTCAAAATACATGTGCTAGAAAAGATATCTTGAATAATAGAAGAGAGGAATAGATGAAAAACTATACAAACCATCGATATAAATGAAATAATAACCAATTAAGCTCAAAGCAGTAACATAATGGATTCTAAAAGACAGGAAGAAATATACCTCTTGCCCCCCAATCTAGAGGGGAAAAGAGAGTGAGGGGTAAAATTATGAATAAATATCAAAGGAGAAATTTCTTTTCTCTTATATTTATATACCAGATAATAAGAAGGTACTTTGAAAAATATTTGCACATCATGAACCATAGTTTGAACCTCAACATAAGTGTGACAAGAACTAGGAATAGAAGATGAAGAATTAGGAATCGGATTAGGAAAGATAGGATTAGGATTAGGAAGTTTAGGAACTAGATTATGAAGATTAGGAATACTAGGAAAAGTGTATGAAGTGATGGAAAATACAACCAAAGGAACACTTGGAGCCACAGTTGGAAAAGGTTTGAATAGATATAAGTAATGTTATGGTAAGAATGATGTGAGGTAGTATCTTGATTTTCCATAAGATTGCTAGTAAGAGGAAGAGTGTTAAGGGAATTCATATCTTTCTCTGCTAATGTCTTGTCACTAGAAGGAATCCCAAATTGAGGTGAGGGATTTATAATGTCATCTTCTCTCACATAAGGGAAGTGTGTTTTAGAGAATATGTCATCCTTTTGTATCAAAAATTATTCACAAGGAGGAGATAAATCATTGTATTTATCCAAGGGTTCATCCCAAAAAGTAGAACTATCCACAATGGCTTCATGAGGAAGAAAGTTATCAACATCAAAATCCAAAGGTTCATCCCAAATAGGAGGATTATCCACAATGGTTTCATGAGGAAGAGAGTAATCAACATCCATATCCAAAGGTTCATCCCAAATAGGAGGAAGAGAGTAATCAATATCCAATTTCAAAGGTTCATCCCAAATAGGAGGATTATCATCCCTATCCATTAAGCGCATTGTAGGAGTGTCATAAGTCATTAAAGCTTGATCCCTAAAGCGGAAAGAAGGTAAATTGTATTGTAAACTAGGCTCACAGAAAAGACATATATTAGGAGAAGAATAATCATCAATCCCTAACTCATCTTTGTAAAGGTCAATTGAAGAGGTTGTGGAGGAGGGTGAAATAGGAATAGGATCAATGGAGATCTCATTGAAACAATTTTTAGCCTCACTTCCATGTACCTCATTAAGGGATCTATCATCTTGAACAACAAAAGCCTCATCAAAGTACACAAAACAAGAATCATACATGTTGAATACTAAAAGCATGAAAATGTAAATATTTTTGTATTTTTAAAGAAATTTTTCAATTTTTTTGGATTTTTGAAATGTAAATCAAGAGCATAAAATAAATCTAATCTTAATGCAAGAAAACAATGGATCTAACACCAAAAAGAGAGTAAGTATGTCGGGTTCACCAAAATGTAAAGTGAAGGTGAACACACAAGGGAATATAAAGGAAGATCTAACACAATAGAGAATCTAAATCCACAAAAGAAAGGAGGGTAAGCGTGTCAGGTTCACCAAAATGTAAAGGATAAAATATGGATGGGGTCCTAGAACAATGGTTTGCATATAAAAGAGACCCCAAAACCAACATTTTATACTTACATTTGAATTGTATTGATATAGAAAGTAAATGTAGCTGACTAATATTGAAATTAAGAAATATAGGTACTTACCTCCGAAAAAGAATCAGCTCAAAACCTTGTCAAATGATCTAAAAAATAATTGATTCTCGCTAGTCTAAACTGAAACCGCAAGATCTACAAAACCAAAAAATCTTTTTTTGAGATTCGATTTGGGTCAAAAAAGAGGTTGTACCTGACCAGGTCAAGTGTGAGGTTGTACCTGACTAGGTCCAGTGTGAGGTTGTACCTGACCAGGTCAGGTGTGAGGTTGTACCTAACTAGGTCAGGATCGACATTTTTATTCTAAAGTTTGATTTGAATTTTGTTCATAGATCCTGAAAGTTCACCAAAAAGGGTATCCAAATCCACTCTTAGATCTGAAATTTTGCACCTGTACCTACAAGAAAAATGGTTTTGTTGTTTGTTTGGGGGGTTTGCCTTGGTCAAACCCCAATTTGGAATCAACCTTAATATTGAAATTGAAATGGAGAATGCTAGCAAGTAGTAGAAGTAGATCTAACAATGAAGCTATGCAATTCAATAGATATGCAATTGTATTTGAAATGTAATCAAGTATGTTGATATGAAAGCTTGAACATAACATCAAAAAATGTAAATCAAACCTCCATGATTGTATGCTTGGAATCCACCTTGAGGGAAGAATGAAATGGATCTTAAAGATGAACAAAAGGATCTTGAAGGAATATCACACCATCATGATGGCTAGATCTAGGGTTTGAATGATGAATCTTGAATGTTTGAACCAAATCCCTTCAATGGCTTGAGTGCTTGAATCCTTGATCTTCAATGGAGAGCTTGGATGGAGAATAGAAATTGAATGCTTGAATGGATGCTTTCTTGAACAGAATTCTTTCTTGATCACCTTTGAGAAAATCTTGAGAGCTTGATCATGAAATTTCTTGAAGATGAGATGTGAAAATGAGAGAGGAAGACATCCTTTTATAGTGATCTAGGGCACAATCCTCTAGAGGGGCCACCTTGGGGAATTAAATTACAATTAGGCCTCAAACCTATAGGAATGGACCTAAATTAAATATAATTTAAGAGTTTACCATTTTGGAGACCAAAATAGCGGACCTGGAGGCAGGCAAACCATTATTTCTGAAACCCGACAACTGGAGATCTCGAGACCTTGAAATTTGAACCCAGGGTCAAGGACAAGCTTGAACCTGACTAGGTTAGGGTTGAGGTTGACCTTGACTCATTTAGGTCTATTTTGACCCCTTTAGGTCGATTTTGACCTTAAGGGCATAGATTTTAGGGTCTTAGTTAGAGTGAGAAATAGGAGATCCCGGGGGTGCCCAGAGACCTAGAAATGATGCCAAAATGGGGTAGAGTGCCAGGGAGAGGCAAAAAATCCTATGATGAACATGATGAAATATAGAAGGAGATATTTTTAAGTCCTACCTAGAAAATAGAGCCATAGAAGAGGGAAATTAAGGAGAATCCTCAAGATCCTAACCCTAATTTCACCTAGAATGAAGAAATCAAGTGCAGAAATGAAGTGGAAAATGGGGAAAAAGCCAGATCAAATCCAGGGACCCATTCAAGGTGCTTGAAATGATCCCAAAACACCTACTTAGAGGGCTAAATAGTCTTATCATGGAAGTGCATCCATTTTAAGATGATACAGGAACCATCTTTAGCCTGTCCTCCAAAAGAAGCTTCAAATAATAAATTAAAAATCCTTACATTCAGATCAACACCAATGTTGCATTTTTCATGAGCTTCTCAAAGGTTGCATATGTATTATCCACACATCCAACTTTTCCCAATTTTATGACAAAGTTTCAAGGTATATGAACGTCAATCTCTATGTCTTCTTCATACAAATTATGGCACAATTTTTTTATTTGGGAAACCTTTATTGCATTGTAGAGGATGTCATAAAAAACCCTAATTGATGTTAAACTATGACAAGCTATAATGATATCTTTTTTCCCTAATACCCAATTATAAAATATCTATGAAAAAGAAGGGTTCTTTTTCATTTGGAGCAACCCCTCACTAGTACATTTGAGGCCAAATTCCGATGGCCATTTGTCAAATTTTCAATGGCAATTTGTCAAAACTACGACACATCTGTCCATTGGCATTTTTGCATTAGAAATGGCTACAGAAGTGATAACCGTTGGTATTCCGACATGACTACCCTTCAGAATTGGCCACATAAATAGAAATTTTACTATGTGACTGATCCGTCAAAAAATTCTTCTTACGAAATTTTGTCAGTTGGAATGGTGACAAATATTCAATAGATCTCTGACAGGAATACCTGTCGGAGGTATAGCCATCCCGTCACACCCATCTATCAGATTGGGGTCCTGCCAAAAATTACCTATGGAATATCTGATGATAGGGAATTAGATTCCAACATAAGTAGCTGTTGACGAAATAGCTCTTCTATCGAAAAAGGATTACTACTTGTCAAAAAATTGATGGATTACCATAGTAAAAATAACAAAGCTCAAGAGACCATCATAGTTGGTCTCAGTCTTTGGTCCATATATTGACAAAACATTTTACATTTTGTTAGCTCATAAAATGAGGGGATTTAAAAGAATTTAATAGAATATTTTCATGATAACGTATATTATTTAAGTTGACGTTGCATGAATTTATCAACTCTGCGCACTTGTATACTACGAGCACAGCCATAAAGAAGCATGTCCTCTCATGGCCTACATTACTCAAGCCACATGAGGGGATGCTTCTTTATGGTTGTGCTCAATGTATATAAGTGTGTGAAGTAGATAAATTCATTCACCGTCAAACTAAAATAATATACATTATATATGAAAATATCATGCATTAAATTCTTTCAAATCACCGTATTTTATGAGCTAACAAAATGTAAAATATTTTGTCAATATATGGACCAAGGATGGAGACCAACTATGATGGTCTCTTGAGCTCTGCTATCTTTAGTCCTAGCTATTGGGTAAGGGCTGGAAGACTTATACCTGTTGATCATTGAGAATAATCACCGCCTTGCCTTTATGTACACTGCACAGTATCTAATATAAGAGAAGGCAAAAAATATGAATGGATAAAAGAAATGAAAGATACAATAAAATTATCTTGTTGTTTACCTTCTCATAATTGATCCCAATCTCGCAAAAGTAATTTTATATGATCACTAGCACATTTCATGCATGGATGAGAAACAGTATCCAATGTTTCTAGATTCTAAGAAGAGGTATGAGTGGAGGCCATAAAAGGGATATTTGTGAAGCTTTTATAGTAGTATTGAATCATCATCTCTGCACTGGTACTCAATCTGGAAACCCTCTCTAGAAAATCTCCACATCTAGAAAATCTCCAGAAAAATCCCTTTTGGCCTCCACTACATATACATCTTCTCAGTATCTAAAAACTCTCCAGCATTGATTCCCGTTGTTTTTCACCATCTCCATGGATTGAGACCTTAAATTATTGAGCTTCTCTTTGTTTCAAGAATAGTTTAACATTCTCTATTTAATAGGGCCAACCACGTGAAGGTGGAAGCTCATCTGACCCCTCCTAAGAGCTTCTTATGACCCTTTATGACATTTTAAGACCTCTAAGATGTGTATTCTTAGGGGTAAATGGTTGTAAAGGGTCATAAGGGGTCCTAGGACACAAAAAATGAGAAACATAAATGTAGGCATCATGGTCATAGGTTTTTGGAGATTGAGTGGTATACCCAGATAATGCAAAGAAACCACTACTCCTCTGGAACTGGAGGAGTAGTAGTTGCTTTGCATCGTCTTGGTATACAACTCAATTATGTTGTCTCCAAAAAATTGTGACCACGATGCCTACATTTATGTTTCTCAGCTATTGTGATATCTACATTTATGTTTCTCAGCTGTCATACATGATTATGTGCATGTCTTTTATGTGTTTGGGAAGACACATTTCTAGCTTGGGTCGGGATCCTATGACAATTAGCTTCATAACAATGAAGTAGATGATAGATGAGCAATTAGCTTCCCAAGAAAAATCCCATAAATGAACTATGCATACCCCAATTCTTGTGGCCTCTGTGTGTACCCAAAGGATAAATTTGAAACACAAGGGTAAGGCTTAAAAACCTTTCTAGTGATGCAAAATTAACTTCTTTAAGCCTTACCCTTTTTGTTTCAAATATATCCTTCAGGTATGCATAAAGGGCACAGAAATTGGGGGTACACACAGTTCATTTACGAGATTTTTCTTGGAAGCTAATTTTTTAGCTCCTCATCTTCTTCATTTATTATCAAGCTAATTGTCAAAGGATCCAAGCCTAGGCTAGAAAGATGCCTTCCCATTTTGTTTAAGCCATATTCCTTGTTCTTGTCAAACTTCCTTGGTATGGTAGGCGTGCTCTCTGCAGTACTCTTCTTCAATTTGTGTTCAACGATAAGCATCTTCTTCTTCTTCCTAATTGTAGCTAGAGCTTCCTTTTCATCAGGATTGAACTCCAATTCCCCCATCTCATCATCCTCATCACCCTCAGCTGCCATCCTAAGCCCTTCTTCCCTTTCCAGTTCTTCAAGCCTTTGCAAGATATTTGGATCAATAAAGTTTGCAATATTGTGTCCATCCATGATCTCAGGAATATCATCTTCTTTCCACTCTTCATTTGTGAAAGTATACCATTTCTTCAAGCTTGTAGTCTCTAGTGGTTGCAAATCAATCTATTACAAACTACAATAAGAGGCTTATTGGAAAACATAGGTTTTATGTTGTGAAATAGAGCTACGTGTTGTGTAATACTATAACCACAGGACCCCGAAACATCAAGGAAAAACAAAACAACCACCTTCAAATGAGCCAAGGTAATAATATTGAGCATCTCTATGGTGTTCTTGTCCTCCAAGGGGTGGTCCAAAATACCAAGGGTATCAATAGGCTAAATAGCTTCAGACTGTCATGGAGGCCTAATGGCTTTGCCTTGTAGCCCACAACATAAAGCATAGTGCTCAAAGAAAAGTACATGTCCATATTGTAGAAATTGAAAAGAAACAACAAGAAAACAAATACAAACAAATAAAAAAGAAAATATTGCAATTAAATAATCACCAACAATGATACACATAATACCTCTGTATGCAGCCCATATTTAACATTTCAAATGCAAGAATGAAAGAAAACATGGAACTAAGCCCACAGTTCATAGGCCCACAGAGGGACATTTATCATAGTCATAGAAATATAATTATTTTTAAATGGAATACACCAAGGAGTACCATCAGAAATATTGACCATTTAAAATCATGAACAATGAATAATCAAATAGCTCATTTTTTTATCAGCATGTGTAGTCTCTGTGTATATTAAAAATGAATGAAATATCAAGCTGAAATAAAATAGTGAACAAAAATTCAAATTCAAGGCCTAATTTATAAAGAGCAACAAACATCAGGATGAAAGAAAAATCATTAAGACTATAGAAAAATCATTAGGACTATAGAAAAATCATTAAGACTAGAAAATCAAGTCCTAGAAAAATCATTATGACTATAGAAAAGTCATTTAGACTAGAAAATATAATTATAGAAATGGACAGTTCTGATGCTTTGCCATTACAAAAATTGAGTATTCATCATTTGGTACTTCTTGGTGTATTCCATTTAAGTTTTTTAGCTATCGTGTTTATGTGCATGTTCTTTATGTGTTTGGCTTCTCTCCCTCGCAAGGGATACGTCGATAGGTAATTGATTTGAAAGCATAATGATTTGAAAGTATTTTTTCAAGATAGGCGTAATCATCCCGCCAACCTTAATTAGCAACATTTGTGATATATGTCAAGTAATTATAATTAGTATGCCCAACAAATAGAGACTTAGCAGTAAAATCATGTCCTTTGGTTTACTAGTTTACTTATAATCAGTATGTCATTTGGTTTACTAGTTTAATCTAGTTTAAGTATGGTTTGTTTCATGTTTGAATGCACCATTGAATGAAGCTTGGCTATAATAAGTACAATCTTAAGACTCGTGACTCTGAATGTTCATCAAGGCTTAGGAAAATCTAAATGTTCATCACCTGTGCATATAAGTGTTGATCATAGAAGGTATATGCACAGGTAAAAAACATGCATATTTGACCAAGCAATACTGGGAGCTAGACCCAACAACAAATAGATTTGTGGTGATTTTCACAATAGTACATTTGTTGTTGGGTAAGCTCCCAATAGCGCTCAAGAAAATATCCATGTTCATCACTTGTGCATATGAAGTGGCTCTAATGGAAGATACAATCACTAAATTCTGCATACTCCCTATTTTTTTCTAGGTTGATATTGTCAGACATGGTCTTTCTTGAATGGAATGACTCGTTACTTGTACATTGACTAGAATATTGGTGGAAGAAGGATGATTTATTTGCAACCATTTTTTCAACTCTAATTTTCTCAACACAAAGGGACATTTATCATAGCCATAGAAACATCATTATTTTAAAATGGAATACACCGAGTACCATCAGAAATATTGACCATTTACAAGCATGAATAGTTAACCTAAATCAAATAGCTCATTTTTTTATCAGCATGTGTAGTCTCTGTGTATATGAAAAATGAAAAAAATATCAGGCTGAAATAAAACAGTGAACAAAAATTCAAATACAAGGCCTAATTTATCAAGAGCAACAAACATTAGGATGAAAGAAAAATCATTAAGACTATAGAAAAATCATTAGGACTATAGAAAAATCATTAAGACTAGAAGATCAAGTTCTAGAAAAATCATTACGACTATAGAAAAGTCATTTATATAAAAAAATCAAGTTCTAAAAATGGACGGTTCTAATGCTTTTCCATTACAACAATTGAGCATTCATCGTTTGGTACTTCTTGGTGTATTCTATTTAAGTTTTTCAGCTACCGTGTTTATGTGCATGTTCTTTATGTTTTTGCCTTCTCTCCCTCACAAGGGATATGCCAATAGGTAATTGATTTGAAAGCATAATGATTTGATAGTCTTTTTTTAGGATAGGGGTAATCATCCCACCAACCTTAATTAGCAATTTTTTTTATATATGTCAAGTACTTATAATCAGTATGCCCAACAAACAGAGACTTGGTAGTAAAAGCATAAGGTTGCACATCCACATCCACCCTAGTAAGTATTAGAGCCTTTCAAATTTGTAAAGAACACAAACTTTGCAAATCAAATTGATATTTCATTAAAACCTATGTTCTTGATCAAGTTCTTAAAGATTAAAACATGAAATAAAAACAAGATGCAATGAAGACGACATGTGCCTTGTAGTGAGGACATTCAAGAGAGGTTTGATGAGTATTCAGATTGCTCAAAGATTGATTTTGAATCAACAATTGGTGAAGAACATGAAGTGGTGGGTGGTGAATCTGAAGATGAGGAAAATCTTAATTTAGTGGTGTGTGGTGAATCTGAAGATGGAAGGAAAGAAAAGTCCCAAGTTTTGAATTTGGACAGTAGAGGCTCCTTTCCTCATTCTCACAAGTCTGCAAATTTGTCACATGGATTAGTCAATAAAGAAGAGGCATCTACCATTGGCATTCAATAAATAAAGGTTGGGCCTAATCGACCTATTAGTGATTTTTCTTGTATCCCTCAACTCTAAAAGAGAAATATGAAACCAGACCTAGGGATCTTTGTCTAGTAACACAAATTTACTTGTTCATACAAACTGAGGGCCAAGAAAAGACTAATTGATGAGGATTTGATCCTCATTCTGCTTTGAGTTCCACACACTCAGGTGGGTGCACCTAAAACATGATAAGATCTGCATACATAAACACTTACTCACTACAACCTCTTATGCAGACATGAAAATTAGTGGATAGTTCTCAGACTTATAAAATGTGGGAGTTCAACTCAACCAGTCTTATACAGGATCCCACCTGTATGATCTGCTAAGAACTAGAAAATGGGCCAATGTGATAACAAGGATAAACTCCTTCTTCTCTTTGAACCTGGAGGCTTAGGCAGGCTAACCTAATGATTCACTCTTCAAGGAATCAACAAATGAATTGTACTTCTTGAATACAATCAAACATGAATGTGCATAACAACAGGAAACTAAAATTATTTTCAATTAATGGTTGATGATGAAAACTGTAGGACAAGCAAGAGACCAGTGCCTTATCTATTGGGCATCACAGTCAAACAATCATGCATTCCCAGAAAAACTTAACTTCAAACTCAAAGAAACTGAGTGAAGTGCCTTACAAATCACCCTTCTCATTCTAGTTCCTAGACATCAAATTCACGTAAAAATCTCAAATTCTCAAAGCCTGCATTCAAGATTAACTCTCTCCTTGAAAGAAACTTGAAAACAAGATCACAACTACCTTATAACCAGTGCATCAAAATGCCTTACAAACTGATACACAAGAACCAAGACCAGATACACGAAGACATAAACTAGAACTGAATAGGGATTCCATTATTTTTCCATTAAAATTCATCTGGTTCAACATATTTACATGACAAAGAAACACAGAGAAAACAAGAAAAAAGGCCTGAATACTGCCTATCAGCATAAATTTTCAACATCCTTGTTACAATGAGAAAAATCCAAGATATAGAAATTGAGAGTCAATTCAGAAACCAACTGACAGCTGTCCATCTTGCATAAAATATCTTCCACTTTCCTCGTCTCTGATTTGCAACCGACCTTCAAAACTGATCCACATTCTACAAATATTTCCAATCTGATCTGCAACTAATTTTGATTTGTCCTCAGAATTCAAACCTGAACTGCTCTCATCCATCACTCTGAAATTGAAAATACTCATCACCATTAGAATCCTCGTTCCGAGACCTTTCCAGTGACATATAATACTTATATGTTTGGCCAAAAAATGAACTTTCTAGACACTAATCCATGCACAAGCTTGGTCATTTAAATTTTGAATATTTTCAATAGTTTCAACTATATCAATTTCTAAAATTCATTTAAATCTGGCAACTTTTATCATTTTATGTATTTGCCTTAGAAAGTACCAGCTAGCACCACTTGTCATCACCTCATTGCATGCTCGGACTTAACTCAAAGCTAACCCCCTGATTGGGAGAACTAGTGAATGCATGTATCTCCAGGTCTTTGAATAAATTCATTAACCATGGTTACTTCTGGAGAACTGGCGAAATAGTCTATTCTCAAGTTCTCTAAATAAATCCTTGACCAGGGTTATCATTTGGAGAATGGGCAACTAAGCCCATTCTCCAATTCTCTGAATTGTCTAGACTTAACCGCTGGGACTTGGAGAACTCGTGAGTACATACTCTCCAGTTCTCTGAATCATTTTCCTTAACCACCAAGTATCTGGAGAACCAGCGACTGCTTATTCTCGTGATCTCAAAATCATCTGGGTAATCACGAACTTAACTGGTGACCTGGCGAATGATCTCTATCTTTGAATCGTGAAATCTTCTGCTAACTACCGGTTTGATTTGGTGAATTCATGAATGGCCACCACATGTAAATCTTGCCCAGTCAGCATGTGTGTCCACTTCTACAAAATTTGTTTTGGGCCCACTGGCATAGAAACCAAGGTGGCCACATAGGCTACACAAGCAGAGCCTCCTCCATTTTGTTTTATTTGATATATGAGTGGATTTGATTATATTCACTTCAAACTCGTGTCTCCACATGAATATGGGACTATATATTTTGCAATTTTAGAGCTCTCTACATGCTGGGTGCCAAAATTAGGGGCCCCACCACCGCAGAGACCACTAGCCAGGAAGGCCCGCCAATAGCCTCCATATCTTTTTACTTATTTCAACTTGTGAGTGCCGCAGGTTATAAATATTTGGGAAGTACCAAACACAGGCAATGTGTGACACATAGATTTAGAGACTGCACAGTGCATCCTCCATGACGCCTGGCCTCCCTCACCTTTCCTTTTACGCAGGCATCCCATTTGAATTGCACGAACTAATACCTGTGCAAGGCCTCCATATGTTAACATTGGCATTTCTTTTAAAAAACATGAGGACCCTCCATTTTCATATGCTGGCTCTTACATTCATTTGTTAACACTGGCACTGCCAGCTCTGGTAAACTCCATTTTTATTGTGTGAGGTGTAGTGTGACAGGCAGCCCCTTCTCCAGATGCCAGCCTCCATCAAATTGTGTGAAGCTTCCTTTCTGCGATTTAACGTGAGCCTCTAAGCTATTTGCGCAGGTCTTCTCTTATTCATACTTGACTACAATTAAAACAAATGCTAGCCCCTTTTAATGTATAAATCCTCTATTTCATTATGCTAGCCCTCCATGTTAACTAGCATCAAACCATTTTGGTAACCTCCCAGCACGCACCTTCCTTTGCATTGCGCAAGACACCTAAAAACATAGCATAAAGCCTCCATACTGGCATAGCGTGAGGCTTCCATTCGCTTGTCTTCAAGCTAACATCCCTTTGTAAAAGACACCCCAAGCCTCCTTTATGCACTCCTTGGTCCTCTTTGTTATGTTCATGTTTGGTGTACATGTGTTGTTGGATGCATATCAACGGCTATTTGCATTAGCACTCAAAAATTGCGCAGGTCCCATTGAGCAAGCAACTTCCCCTTTGCTAGTTACGCAAGTTGTACTCCTCTCATTCTCCTTGAGTCTCCATGCAAAGCATTAAAACATTCATGCGTATGCCATATTGAATGGATTGGCAGCCCCAAAGTACTAACACAGGTCTCCTTCTTAAACACATAGTTTTCTTTTGAATGCACAGGTCCATTGACTACCATCATATATTTTCTCCAGCATTGGCCCCTTGTTGTGAATGAGCTGCCTCTCATCACATTATTAACGCAAGCCTCTTTATTGGTACACTGCATCTTCTTTACTTGACTGGTCATAAATTCAAACAATGTTTTGATTTACCTATAGTATCAATCAAAATGGTAGGCTCCTCATTATATGCATGAGTATCCATTTTATATATGCGTGGGCTTCCTCTGTTAATAAATGCTACATGCAATCACAAGACATGGTAATCTAAAACACTGGACTTATTTTGTTATTGAGTGAGCTGCCCTTTATGTCTGATGTGCATACTACTTTAAAATGTAATCACAATGATTATGTGTAACAAAGTGCGTGAGCATCTAGATTTCTAACTGGTGCGTGAGCCTTGCATTTTTTATTACCAGCAGTGACTGGAAAACATCAAGTGAGCACCATAATTCATCTTTGTGCTAGTCCCCAATTTAGACTCTCACAACCTCCTTTGGTCCCAAACGCCAGCTCCATGTTCACAAAATGTGCCTCGATTTATATGCTGGCAACCACATAGTATTTGGCCTTGTTCTCAGGACACTGCCAGGGTGCTTTACATGTCATGCAAGGTAGCGGCATCACCTTACATGAGATATCCTCTTTCTTCTATTTTTCATTGGCTTCTCTCATGCGCATAGCATTCCCCTATATGCACAGGTCCCTCCTATACTAACACAAGCGTGAGTCCTCTTTCCCACACAACATTCTTCAAAATGCTGGTAGCTTCACATTTGCACAAAGCCCCCTTACCAGCTCTTTGTTCACATCTCTAACATCAGCAACCTCTTCTGGATTGGGATGCAAGGTAACACTTTCAACGATAATATGAAGATGATCCAATTCATGCTTTGTTTTAAACAAAGAGACACTAAAAGATCTATGCAATAGGTTGTGAAATTCTATTTTCTCCATCAAATGACAATTGTATCTTGAGTCATATCCAATGCCATGATCCTCTTTATCTACTAGAATACACATGAAATTTTGGAACCCCCAAATCTCGTGCTCCATGCTCCATAGATGCAAAAGAAAAATCAGAATCACTAGCTCAACTTTCAAACAATGATGCCACAAAATATCCAAAACACCTTAGGATAAAGTGTTGATCATAATAAAAGTGGAACCAAAATATTATGTTCCAGAGCAGGAGAATAAGGAGATTGTAGTTGTACATGATGTGATCAGAGCAAAGGGGCTAAACATGGACATTCCTATGGAGTGATGGGATTACCACTTTGAAAGCCATGGACATATGCACCTTGAATTTCCAAATCAACTAGACCTGGCATTATAATTTTTGGTGGTGAATTATTTGATGGAAATGTCAAACAAATACCATGGATAGATGACACACTGATAACGCGAACTTGGATGTTGAGGTGAAGTCTCATACAATGTCCTGGTATCTTCTTAAAACCGAACCAAGTTTTGAAATTATATCATGATCCTCAATTCTCACACATATGCAAAATGCAACCACATGGTGAAGACAAGATGAATGGTGTACTGAAATTTGAACTTATTCCAAGTTAGTCTGCATTTGGAAAGCTCACCAATAATGCTAACTAGCAACTGGAAGTGGCTTTAAAAACTGACTGAACGGCCTGAAAAAAGAGCACCACTGAGCACACATGTTGACTTCCAACATTATAACACGCCGGTCAAAGGAGAACCTCCCAGAAAATTCAAGCCCAAAGTTATTAATGAGCAAATAGGGTCACTTGGAAACCAATCTTGTCCGCACTAACAGAATCACTAAAGTTGCTTCTAGAACTGGCTTTGAAAACTAACCAATTGAAACTTTCAGGAACTAAAATCAGGGGCATTTTTTCTTTGTCATATAGAGGGTATAACTCCACAATTAGGGCTCATGAAGAATAACAAAGTGCATTTGGAAATCAAGCAAAGATAGGCTCTCAGAATTGCAAACTAGGAAACATAGCAAAATAGTGATTTGTGCATACGAAATGACCCTAGGAAAGTATGGTAAAAGACTCGTCAAGACTTCTAACTTGGCATACTTGTAGTATTTTTGGATTAGAACATAGTGGTACAACCTATTCAGGCTCATCAATCATGGATCAAAATTTATAACATCATGAACAGGGGTACAGATCAATCTGCACATTTCACAATCTGTAAAACAACAAGTGTGTTTGGAATCGCATTTGCAAACTGAGCAAATGGATTCGTCATGACCTCAAAATTGAAACATTAGAAATATTTGACCCCTAGAATATGATGCAAAAGGAATTTTCTCAGTAGGGTCAATTGGGTCAAAGATATGACTGGTCAAACAGGCCCTTCCAGAATTCTGAACAATTACACTACTGCATGACAACAACAAACAACCAACTTTGAGGGGTTTGAAACCTAGTCAAATGGATTCGAAATGACTTGAAAATTGGAACATAGGTTATTTGATATGCATACTAAATATCCTCAAAGTAGTGAGTCATGAAACATTTTTGGACACAAGATATTCAAAGGCGAACTGGGCTACTGAACTATGTTTGACACTTGGGTAGAATTGCAGATTTTGACAAGTGCTCAAAATGGGACTTCACCGAATGACTCTGGTTGACAAAATAGCATGATGGAATGCATGCACATAATGAATGGAGTGTTTTAAACATCTGGAACACCTCATAGGCCTCAAAATGACAGCCGGGTACATATGCATGAAAAGCATTTAAAGGGCTTCAAATTGTGAAATTTTAACATGGTACTAAAAAACCCTTACTATGTTTTTAGTCCCAACACAACCATTGCACAAAAAAGGTGCTTGTATCCATTTAAAATTTTTCACCAGGGTATGACCATAATTCTAAGTTCATAATAGTGACATAACTCCACTACCTCAAGATATGGCAACCTTTGGTCAAGAAGAGAACAATGATTTACATCCTATATTTGAGGGTACACATGGTGCAAGCATGGGACATGATGGGAATGATACAACTCACACTAGTACATTTGAGGTCAAATTATGACAACCATTTCTCAAATTTGCAATGCTCATTTGTCAGCATTTTGACATGTGTCTGTCGTCATTTTTGCATTGGAAATTGTAGCAAAAGAGATATCCGTTAGTTTACTGAAACCCCATTATGTCAAAAAATTACACCTAATAACAAATTTTTTATGGCATTTCCTACCATCCATCTATTGGAATTCCGACACAAAGACCTATCGAAAATAGACAATCGCTGTCGGAACTAACTGTCAAAAAGATATCCTTTCTGACATTAGAGCTATTGGAATAGCAACAGATCTGCAACCAACTTCTAACAGATAAAACCATCAGTGACATAGCATTACTGTTAGAACAGTCTATCAAAAATTGCATATCTACGATATATTAACTGTCAGAAGAGTGCCAGTACGATAGTATATGTCGACGGGTTGGCTTGTCAGACATATAGCATTACTGTCACAATAATTGTATTAAAGTATTTTTATCCGACATTTTATCTGTTGGATAGGTGATGTGTTGGCCTATATTTTGATAGGAAATGATGTCGGATGTATAGCACTACTGTCGAAATGAATTATAAAGTGTCAAAAAATTGACGGATATGCCCATTAAAGATAACACAGCTCAAGAGACCATCATAGGTTGTCTCTTTCTTTAGTCTATATTATTGACAGAATGTTTTACCTTTCATTAGCTCATCAAATCTAGGGATTTGAAAGAATTTAATAGAATATTTTCATGACAACGTATATTATTTAAGTTGACATTGCATGAATTTATCTACTTCATGCACTTGTAGACTATGAGGATGATGATAAAGAAGCATGGCCATGGGAGGAGATGCTTCTTTATCGTCATCCTCATAGTCTACAAGTGCACGAAGTAGATAAATTCATGCAACATCAACTTAAATAATATATGTTGTCATGAAAATATTCTATTAAATTGTTTCAAATCCTTAGATTTGATGAGCTAATAAAAGGTAAAACATTTTGTCAATAATATAGATCGAAGAAAGAGACAACCTATGATGGTCTCTTGAGTTGTGTTATCTTTAGTCCTAGCTACTAGGTAATGCTTGGAAGACTTATACCTATCGATTGTCGAGAATAATCACCACCTTGCATTTATGTACACTGCACAAATTGATCCTAGTCTCGCAAAAACATTTTCCACTTGTACATCTCATCAATACTGGAGGCCTCAAGTAATTTTATACAATCACTAGCACATTTCATGCATGGATGAGAAACAGTATCCAAAGTTTCTAGATAACCATTTTTGAGAAGAGGAATGAGTAGAGGGCAAAGAAGGGATAATTGTGAAGGTTTTATAGATGTAGGTTACTGAATCATCATCTCTGCACTGGTACTCAATTTGACCTCCACTCCATATACGTCTTCTCAGAATCTAAAAACTCTCCATCATTGATTCCCGTCATTTTTTCAGCATCTCCATGGACTGAGACCTTAAATTATTGAGCTTCTCTTTGTTTTGAGAATAGTTTAACATTCTCTACTTAATAGGGCCAACCACGTGAAGGTGGAAGCTCACCTGGCCCCTCCTAGGTGTCTCTTATGACCCTTTACGACATTTTAAGACCTCTAAGATGTATTCTCAGGGATCGTAAAGGGTTGTAAAGGGTCATAAGGGGTCATGGGACACAACAGCTAAGAAATATAAATGTAGGCATCATGGTCACAATTTTTTGGAGACACAACATAATTGAGTGGTTTTCCCAAACGATGCAAAGTAGTGGTTTCTTTGCATCATCTGGGAATAGCACTCAATTATGTTGTGTCTCCAAAAAATTGTGACCATGATGCCTACATTTATGTTTCTCAGCTGTTGTGATATCTACATCGTAGTCTGGCATTGTTGTAGTAGCAGAGCCTATATTCCACAACAGAAAGGAAGACATCTTTTTAGCCTGGGTCTGGATCCTACCACAATTGTCAAAGGATCCAGGGCTAGGCTAGAAAGATGTCTTCCCATTTTTTCTGCAACATTGTGTCCATCCATGATCTCAAGAATATCATCATCTTTCCACTCTTCATTTGCCAAAATATACCGCTTCTTCAAGCTTGTAGAGTAATCTTATTGATAAAAGAACTCTTGCCAACATTAGGGTATCCACAGATCAAAATAGTTGATGTTATTGGTGCTTGTGCTCAAGGATTTCTATTCACTATTTTGAAATGGCCAAATCATTTTTATTTCGATTGTAGAGAAAAGGAGTGGGAGAAAATGAGCGTGTGAGAGCTGATCGAGTGTGAGAGAAGGCATTGCATTTTATTTGATCATGAATGCTCTCTGAAATGACCAATCATGTTTTCTATTCGATTCTTTTTGGTGCTTTTTCCCATATTCAGTAGATAAAAATCATGGTGGCAGCCACTTAGCCATCTTTTTGATGTTCCAGGTATTTTACAAAGATACAGGTATGTGGATTTATCATTTAGTTGCTTGCAGTTATTGGTCAAATGCAAATATTTTGTCAAGTTGAAAGGGCAAGATATCAGTTTGGTGTTTTTGGTTTATGTTAAAAGTTGATTTGGTAAAATCCTCAAAAAACATACTACATGTTCTAAAATGTAAAGAAGTTGAATGTTAAATGTAAGATATATATCTCATCCATAGTAATCAAAAGAAAGGACATGAAACTTATAAGGAGATTTACCAATACAAAAATATAAGCGAATAGGAAACATGATTGGTACCTTATGAATTGGTTTTTGTGGTGCACAATCTTCATCAATCTCCTCAGAACAAGACCCCTCCTCACAAAAAATGCATTTAACACAAAAAAACAAATCTACAAAACTGAACCAATGACATGTTTAGAACAAAGAAATAGAATGATAATAATATGTTGAAAATTCTATTATGTTTAATACACACAAAAGGACTAGTCCCAACAATTCTTAAACATATTTTATCTTATATGATAATAACATGCTAATTAAACTGATAAAGGTGTTATCTGCATTTAATCTGCCAATTACTAATTACACAAAAATCAAATTTACAAAACTGAACCAATGGCATGTTCTTCATGTGGTACACAGAAGATTTGGCTATGAAAAAAAAAAGTGAAACGACCTCATCATTTTTATTTCAATTGGATAGAGGAGAGAAAGTTGAGTGCGAGAGAAGGTATGTGATTTCTTCATCTTTCGAGCATCTGCCATCATACTCGACCGCAAATTTCAAATGCATTGCATTTTATTTTATCATGAATGCTCTCTGAAATGATCGCATTCTACTAGTGTCGTGCCCTAGTCCATGTTTTATCTCCATTATTTGATGTTATTAGTGCTTGTGCTCAAGGATATTGATTCACTATTTTCAAATGTTTGGATCATTTTGGTCGTGATTATTCCTCTAGTACACAGTCAGGAAATGTAACTATCTAATGATTATATTTAATGATGAATGGATTAAATACTTTATTCTTGGTAGAAGTGAATGGAAGGAATAGTGTTGGTGTTAGGTTTCATTTATTATTGAATTCAATGGTTTCCAAGATGTATAGAGGAGTTTGTTCCTTGTTTAATGTTAACTGTTCCTGCACAATCCACTCATACAATAGTGAAATGCTATGTGATTGAAAATTTCATACAAATGGTGCTTTGGTGTGTATTAAATACAATCTGGTCACTTATTGAATGCTTTGTAGACTAGTGGTTTGACTATCCATGCGTTACTAGTGACTGAGATTCATTAAAGGATACAAAACCCTTCATTTTGGGATTATTGTGTGTGGATTCAAATGTAGGTTTAATTTGGTTAATGTTTAGAAGAGATCAATAAAGTATTTAAAGACAATCTTACATGTTTGGAGAGGTTTGAGAGGCACTTATCATGACTGTACCCTCACAAACAATGACATAGACTGGTTTTACTAAGTTTCCTTTCTCTATTTTGAGGTTTCCTTTCTCTGTCGCAGGGGTACAGTCAGAGGGTTCATTGACAAAATGATCCTTCCAATGGTTACTATGAATATGAATCATTTGATATAGCATATTGGTCATTTTACTTGAAGTTTGGAATAGCTTGTGCAAGGGTGAAAGTAGTTTTGATCATTTTGGTCATGACTGTTCCTCTACATAGTTAGGAAATATAACTGTCTAATGATTATATGTAATATTGAATGGATTAAATGCTTTATTCTTGGTATAAGTGAATGGAAGGAATAGTGTTTGTGTTAGGTTTCATTTATTATTGAATTCAATGGTTTCCAAGATGTGTTGAGGAGTTTTCTCCTTGTTTAATGTTAACTATTCTTGCACAATCCACTCATACAATAGTGAAGTTACAAAACTGAACTGATGGCATGTTTATAACAAAGAAATAGAATGATAATAATATGCTGAAAATTATATTATGTTTAATACATGCCAAAGGACTAGTCCCAACAATTCTTAAACATACTACTTATCTGATATGATCAATTGTTAATAAAGGTCCAATTCTGTAGACTGCTAGCATGAAGGAAGAATTGACCTAGCCAAATCTTCCCTGTACCACACAAAAAAATGTGTGATAACTATGCCTACTCCAACCTTAATTGTTTAAGAATTCATCATATCAGATAAAGTATATTTAAGAATTTTTGGGATTTCTATTAGACCTTCGTTGTAAAAATGCCATTGGTTTTCAAATGTTTGGATATCCTTTTTTTTGAAATGTTGACTATGGTTATCAAATGGACAGCCTATGAGCTTCTAGCTAGGCGTCATTTGTATTGATAGCTTAGGGCATCAAATGTATTATATCATTGATATTTGAGACTTTTTTAAAAGGAAATATGACAAAGAATGATTTTGATTTAGTTTCTCTATTTTGATCTCTAAGTGGCTTACAACCCTAGACAAGTATATGTAGATTTACAGATGTAGTTGCAGGATACATAGCAGTCGATAATTCACAAGAAATTCATGCCTCCAATTTGAATAGAAATTAATACAAAGAAATAGGGTCCTCCAATGGCCCAATCATCCGAACCTTGACTGTCCCCTCAACCAGCGACCCTTCAAAATCGGGTTATCATGCAATCAGTGAGTGATCCTTCATTGTCCCGATCTGCCCTACAACCAAACATATTGGAAATACACAATACAATGATAAAAAGTCTTTCACAATCCCCCTTCCCTCAAGGAACACTATCAACCATCCCTTCCACATAGAATTTCACTATTGTATGAGTGGATTGTGCAGGAACAGTTAACATTAAACAAAGAGAAAACTCCTCAACACATCTTTGTTGTAAACATGCCATTGGTTTAGTTTTGTAAAATTTTTTTTTGTGTTAAATGCATTTAAATGGAACATTAAGCATAGTAATAATATGCTTAGTCTATTAGTAATTGCAGATTAAATGCCCATAACACCTTTATCAGTTTAGCATGTTATTATAAGATACTAAAGAAGACTTACTATTTGTCAGATAAATCTTCACTGTCCCCCACAATGAAGACAATGAAGATTGACCTCCTGCCCCATAACAAAGAACATTGTAATAAGAATAAGATATAATATAGTTTTAGAATAAACTTTGAACAAAGACATGTAATTCTTAAGTTAATGATCTAAAAAGCTGCAAATATAGGAATTGAAAAAGAAGATAGTGCCAAGAAACATTTTCAAAAATATGAAACATGAGGAAAAGTAATAACATTAACAATGCCAAGATTCATAGCATTAAATTGCACTTGCAGATGAGTTTCTACAATGGGTTGCCTAGCATCAAAAATATGTTGAGTTGCATTTGAGTTGTAACTAAGAGTATCATGTAGAACATACACTAAAATTTGAAAGCGTTCTCCAACCTGGCAATTCAAAATTCAATCTAGGCAAGCAGCAGTAAGTGAAATAAATTATAGACATCAACATCAACATAATCATAATCATTTGGAGGGTATTCATTTTGGATAGTACTATGTTTCTTGAAATTTTTTGTGATGCTTCTAAACTTTAAAGACATATTTTATAGCTTAATGATAATATAGATTAGTGTTTTATTTTCTGATGGAATGTTGTTGATCATTCATGGTCTTGAAGAAAATTTTGATTGTTTTGATTCTCAAGTCTTGACATTATTTCTCAATGTGATATAGACTGACCATAAGATGGTTCAGTTGGTCCTCTCTTTTTGTTTAATCATTTGTCTTCTTCATGGTGTAAGTGTCAATATGTTATAATCCAACCAACATGTCATACCCCCACTTCTGACAAACCTCACAGCATGCAAATCATAGCCAAAGACTTGGGTGATCAACATACACAAATAATGATTACCCTTAGGAAACAATGATCATTAATATTCATTAATGGAGGGCGGTGATTCCTTGGTAATAAAGGCATTGACAACATTCATCATCTTAACCAAGTCATGGGTGGTGATCCTTGAAATAACACAATTAGTAAAATGAAATAACAACATAACATAATTTGGAGTGAGGAAGAAGGAAAATTGGAAAACAAAATATGGATAATTAGGTTGGAATTGGAGAAGAATTCAGAAATAAACTTGAATTAGAAAAAAACCAAGGTATCTGGCTCTTTGTTTGAGGCTAGGTTTCGGTTCTACTTTTGTTCTCCTCTGGGTTTGACTTGGGTTCCTTTGGTAGGAACTTGGGTGCTTGGGCCAATCCTGGGTGCACCTGTAGTATTATAAATATGATACACGAGGTATTTTATTCATAATTTTATTGGCTAAATCATTATTATGGTAACATGGGTATGACCACACTCCATGTCTTATAATGGTACCCGACATGGAGTGTGGTTCAAATGAAGTTGAACCAAATGCTGACCATGATGGATATGATCATGATGAAGATGAATATGAATATTAAATCTAAAATATGGCTTGTAATTTGAATTTTCATTGTGAATGAAGAAACTATAGATTCAAGTTGACTCATTCTATATTGTCGTATATTTGTTCCCTAGATCTACCATATTATATATGTGTAGCCTGTAAGGGACATCTTCTGCTCATCCATGTATCAAAGCTCAGTGAGAGTTCTTAGGAGAAAGACAAGATGTTAGTGGGAGATGGAGAAACCAATATCAGAACACCACTTGAAGCCTTGCAATGTTGAGAGTGGGATAAAAGCTACACTTGAGACCCTATATAAGGAACAAACTTATTGAGCTTCACTTTGTTTTGAGAATAGTTTTATATTTTGTACTGAACAGGGCCAACCATGTGAAGGTGGAAGCTCATTTGCCCCCCCCCCCCCCCCCCCCCAACATCACTCTAAATTCCCGGTTAGCATCTAGCATTTATTCATTATTTCATCCATTAATAAAATGTAACATTCATTAATTATCACACAATAAAATTCATTAACATTCATTCACACATTAATAAAATGTGACATTCATTAATTATCACATGATAACATTCATTAACACATTATAAAATTTTTGAACATTCAATACCACATAATTAAATTCATTGGCATATAAAAATCAGTCATTATCAATTAAGGTGCATAGATGACAATCATTTTTTTTTTCTTTTGATTTCTAGTTTTTAAGAAGTAATTGTTAAGAGGAGTATCGATATCATCATGATGATCATCTACCCTCTCATTAGATCTCAATGCACGCCTAGTTCTTTGTTGATGCAAAGGGGGGTCATCTGCAATAACATATAAAAGGGTTAGATTAATTTTTTTATATTATAATTAAAAAAATTTTAAAGTATTTCAATACTTTACAGGCCATAATTGTATAGCTCTTTACTTGATCTAGTCACATCATCAACATTGAGGTCCGTTTGTCTGGCCTCGGCCTCAACCTCAACATGCTCATTAACATTGGCCTCTACACTCTCTACAGCTGCAATACAAATTGTTACATTAATCCAAACACCAATTGAAATTAAATTTGTATTACTACACCAATCAATTTAAGATGTTTACTTGTATTACTATGATGCACATCCTCATTGTCATCAACACGCACAGGTTGTGTATGGCAAGAATCGGTAGGCTGCATTTCAATTTCATATGCATTCATGTTATCATTGTTTTCTTACTTAAAACAAATTTACTCACTTTATGTTGGAACTTAACATCAAATAAACTAATTGGTAAATAATTAAATTTGAAATATCATCTATTTAGCTTACTTACTGCGATGGATCCATTAGTAGAGCCTTGTGCACTTCTTATTCTTTCTACCATGGCTTTATAGCCTTATTCGAAGCCAATTCTCTTGTCCTCTTCTATGAGACATACATTGAACTCCTCATCCTACATTTTTTCTTGGTATCATCAAATTTTATTTTATTGTTTCATCAAAACAAAAAAAGATTTCAAATTATAAATAAATACTATAAAGATCAAATAATTATTTTCAGTGTTAAAAGCCATCTACAGATTGTATTTTTCCTCATTTAATTATGTCAATATTAACACTTACAACTCACGCAGCAAGTTTCGAATAACCGCTAGAGCCTAGCTTGTGTTGCCTGTGCTTTTGTAGTCTTGCCTTTGTTTCCTTTGATGTGTCAGGCAATCTATGAAGAGATTGAAATATGTTAGTTCATATAAATATGAAGAGTATTTAGTAGACAATTACATTCTTAACAGTATCACATACCTTATTCTGTTCTCTGGTGGTGTATTTCCTTTTTTAATTTCAATTTTCTCATTCGCATCCAGAATAAGAGATTTCCACTCTTTATCAAGAATGCAAGGGGGGTAGTGGTAATTTGGGTTTTTGGTTAATGTGCACTTGTACTAGTCCCTAATATACCTCAAACATAACCCAACTCTTTGAAGGAGCTTACCCTTATCAAATGCACGAGGCCCAAATTTTTTTTATCATACTCCCTACGAGATCATCCTTTAACTTTTGATTTTGGGTTTTCCACCTTTTAAGAAAGAAAACAATGTTAGATTAAAAAATGGATGTAATGATAACTATCCTAGCAATGATATGAAATCAAAATAGTGGATTGGGATTTTAGTTTGGATATGTTGTTCCACCCTATACAGATGGTGGTCCCAAATATCTACAAACACTCATGATTAAGTTTACTATAAAAAACATCATTCCCTACAAAATAATCATGGGAACATTAGTTGAAGGATATAATAGTATAAAATAAGAATACAGTAGATGTAAGCTTCTCATATTGAATGCAAGGCGTGATTAACATATGATTGTATAGTAAAAGAAAGGTCCAATCTTTAAAGTACTTGGAAGTTTTGCTATTTTCAAGGGAACTCCTTCTTCACTCAAAAGCAATATGCAATCCTTCACCGTTCCCATACTAGGAATACTAGTACATCTAGGAAAATCACCATCAAGTGTTGCATCCTCTGTTGCATAAATTGAATCCATTACGAAATGGCCCTAAGAAAGAACACTTCAAGGGAAATAAACATATATATAATGATAGAGAAAATAAAAATTTGTGTATGAGTAGGTGGTTCCATGGTGTCTATGGCCATGCTATGTGTTGCCGACATTGCAGGATGCAATACATTTGAGCTTGCCATTGTATGAGGTGGTGATAGTAAATGATCATTGACATGTGCTGGAGAATAAGATTGTTAGAGCATAATAAAACCAATGATTAGCATGGAAAATATTTTTAGAGAGTAAAAAAAAATATAGTCCAACATGTGATCTACCTAAACTAGCTACAGTACCCTCATCACGGTCGTGAGGATCAAAATTACACAAAAAAAGCTGTAAAAGAAACACATTCGCTTATATTTTAATGACATAAAAGACTACTATAACATAAAAAGTATTATCAAACTTTTTTTATAATTAAAAATTACATTAATACTTACTCTGTAATTTTGTGCTAGGTGCATTAGTTTAGTTGCCCTCTTTTGTGACTCAAGAGTGGGAGGGAATATAGATGCCAATTCGGCTCATCACAACTAGTCAAATCAACAACTAGGTCCTCATCAAAGGACTCCTCTTTAGGGACTACGAGTTCCTTTCCCTTTCTCTACTGACCACCTATCTGTGACAACAATATTACTAACACTATTTGAATTAATTTGAAATAGTGACGAAAAGAATATAATAAAAAACTTTATTTAACATTTTTCTTCTATCTAATTTGTAGTATAATAACAAAGAGGTTTACCTGCTGGGAAGAAGTGCATGCACGATCCTCATTGTCCCCTCTACGTGGTTGCTCCATTTTGTGGTCCTGTGTTATTATTTAAAGTTAACCAATAATTAGAAAGGAATACATTAATAAATTTCATTAGAAGATGATGATGGAGATGAGGTGGATGGTGAGGAGACTCTCTAAATGTGGTTGGAAAAAAAACTCAATTATTTATTGGTACATAGTATGTACCTACACCCTAATGATAGTGACATTGTTTGTATCTATGCGATTCAGATTGTAATCAATAAGCAACTCTATCCTACACTTATTGATTTTATCGCACATACAAATACATTATTTCCCTCATGCGCCTCAAATATGAAATTGGGCTGCTTAATAGTTGACAAAGGTTGCGTGCTATTTATAAAACCTACAATATTCTCTGATGCTTTTGGCCTTCCATCAATGTATATAGCCACTCTTTTACTTTTCTCATTGTCTTTTTGTTGAATATAATTTGCTGAGAGTGCATACCTACGCATACTTTTTTTATATTGAACAATTTGCATCCAAATTTTGTAATCGTAACAAGGTCCAACATACTCCATCAATTCAACAACTTTTTTGTAAGAGACCTTTATGCCATCCATGGAAAATAGGCCCAAACCATGTATTGACAATGGTGCAATATGTTATATCTTGCCTTTAACACTAAAATCAGTGTTTATTAGAGGAAGTTCCTTGGAGACCCATTGTTTCTGTAGATTTTGGTACTTAGAGGGCACCTCGATGTCACATTTTCTCCCATCATCATAAGAACATGACCCCCCTTAAGAAAGGAAAAATTTCATGCGTTTATTGAATTTCCTTCTATTCTTTTGACCTCTAGTTGATCTTCCTAATTTAGACATACTAAATGACTCACTTTCTTCGCTCGAGGAAGACACATCTAACAAATACCTATTTGTTGTTACCTTCACTCCATCAAATGAGAGAGATAGCAAGTAATTTGAGATATTTTGCAAATTGTGAAATACATTAATCCCTATATGGTATATTGACTTATACCTGTCGATCCATAAGATTGTGTGGGATGCTTGTGAAGGAGTCCGAGTACCTACATATGTAATTCAATTATCTAATGTTAGCTAAAAAATTCATGATACATATACTCAAAACCACATAGTAAGTACATTGAAAACCATAAGCATCCCATAGTAAGTACATCATGAATTAATTAGATTAAGCAGTGATTGCATAACTGCACATTTCTATCAAGAAATCAATATTAAATAGATTAAGCAGTGATCACATAACTATACATTTCATTCATGTCATTCATCTTCTTCTTCATCCAACTAATCACCATGATCATCATTGACATCGACATCATCACCACCACCATCATTGTCATCATCTTTATTGTCGTCATTATCATCGACATCATCATCATCATCATCATCATCATTATCATCATCATCATTAGCATCAACATCATCATCATCATCATCATCATCATCATCATCATCATCATCATCATCGGTAGCATCATCAGTAGCATCATCATCCTCATCATCTTCTTCTTCTTCAAGAAAAGTTGTGTCAAGAACATCATCGACTAACTGTTGTTCATGATCATCATCTACATCATCTTCTAGTTGTTCACAATCTTCTTCTTCCATCACATTATACCTCATCGGCCTTCCTCTTGGATCATGTCTAACAACAAATGACCAACCTGATTTATGTGGAACCTCTGAGTAAAATACCTACTCATAGTGGCTTGGAAGAACATAGGGTTCATCCCCAATTGGCTCAAACCACCTTTTATTAATCATTGGAAATCTATTGTCATGTTCAATAACAGTTCTATCAGGATCATTTTGATTAAGTCGTAGCCTATACCATCTGATGACAAAGAGAACTAATCTGAAAGAATTAAAGTCACACTCAAGTATATCATCCAAAATTTCATAGTATCGATTTTCAGACTCTCAAGGATGTAAGTCATTTCTAGATGAAATATTAGTCACCTGATAGACTGCACTTATCCCAGAATCACAAGTTTTCTTTGTGTCATCCAACTTTTTGATGCGAAATTTATGACCATTGCAAAACATAGCCTTGTGGTGTTTGACTTGCAAAATTATGTAAAACATGTATAAATTAATGCATCAAGAGTTCATAAACATATGAGTGATTAACAAATTTATGCGTACCTAGAAATCTCTTAAACCATGTGCTAAATCTATTTACCTTTGCATAAAATTTAGATCTTTGTTATGATGAGCTTCATTAACCAATGAAGACACAACTTCCCATGTTAATGTGTGACCTAAATGATGACATCGTTCAATCTATTTCGTCATCCAATCTTGATTGTTTGCAATATACAAATGTATTGCATCCTACTCTCGAGCAGCTGTACAAAAAATAAATAGACTACTTACAGCCAATTAATTTTGAAGATTAAGAATTAATTAAAAGCTACAATAACATCTTATAATATATTACCTCTCACTTTCCTCATTCTATCTTTCCCCACCAAGTACTCCCCTTCAAATTTTCTAATGATGTCGAGATCCCAAATGCGATCTATATGGATCTTTGCTGCAAGCTTAGGAAGATATTTAGTAACGTACACCATATTTTGGTATACCATATAACCCTCCATCGTAGAACCCTCAGGATGTGCTCTTTGCCAAACCAAAGCCTTAAAAAATTTTAGGTGCCTCTCAACCATCCACATTGACTGAGTGTGTATGGGTCCACACATTTCAATCTCCTCAACTTGGTGTATGAGGTAGTGTTCTTGTGCATTGAAAAAGGTTGAAGGTAGACACTTTTGCATTTCACACATTAGATGAGGAATTCTTCTCTTCCAATATTTTATATCTGCTCTATGAATTTCTTTAGATGACAACCACCTACAAGATATTCAAGACACAAAAATATATAAACACGAGACTTTACAATATATATATATATATATATATATATATATATATATATATATATATATATATATATATATATATATATATATATATATATATATATATATATATATATATATATATAGACACACACACACACAACAAATTGAATAGATATCATTACTTACCTCATGTATTTTCCAAGATCACATATCACTTGTTTGATGTTATTGTCGAAGTTCTTTGGGAGAGATAGGGGTAGCACTTACTGCAATAATTATAAAAATAATCATGTCATTCTTTTCTCATATAATACAATGAGAAGTACATGTAGTTTATAAATATATTGTAAATACAAAAGAACATGACTTACCTTGATGAAGGTATGTCAATCATGCATTTTCAACCCTGGCTCAAATTCACTTTTCTTTGATATGGTACTACTTATGTTTGCAACAATTCCTGTGGGAAATCAAATTTTTCGTATGACTTCTTTTATGGCATCACTTTGTTGTTCTGTCAATAACCAAGGAAGGCACTTGTATTAATTTGTTCTTCATTTTGATTTGATTCAATGAAATTTTTCATTGCATGATTAGATTCATGAATGTTGCTACAAATTTTGACAATTTTTTCTTTGTCACGCCTTCCATCCAATATCTTACACAATGTCTCCATTACATTCTTTCCAATATGCATAGTATCAAACAAATGCACAATTTGCAACTACTCGTAGTAGGGCAACCTACTAAATTGTCTGGGATAACTCTTTAGTCCCTTTGGAAGGTGCTCAGTAGTGTTTCCTTGACGACATTCACAATCATCAATCACATAATCAACAAACAAAACACAATAAAAATATACAAATTCCAAACACAAACCGTTAGGTAGAATGGTAGTACCTTGATGATTAATTCTATTATATTCCAACGTCCATAGGTGAGGTGTCATTCTCCGTGGCTTAGATGTAGTCTCTTCTTTCTCATTGAAAATATGTTTTTCATTAATTAGATAGTTATGATTTTTGTGGAGAAAGTGTCTATGCTCATCAAACACCTGCTTTCCTAAACTTTTCGAATGACAAGATTTTATCTTTGGACCACAAACTGGACATGCAAATTTTCCCTTTGTTTGAAGACCTACAAGGTAATGATACAATTGGATTAAATATGTTAATTTTTATTTTTAGAATTATCATGTGCAACTTGAATTCACCATCACATACTAGAAAAATGTGTTAACCCTGGGGCATCATGTATTGTCCATACAAGCATTGCATGGAATTAAAATTGTTTGTCTCCCATTGGTCTAGAGATGTCATACATAATGACATCTTTCCATAACTCCACCAACTCGTCGATAAGAGGCTCAATATATACATTCATATCTTTAACTTGGTATTTACCTAGTTGAATGAACAACAACATTACATAATTATTGTGACCATTTTACTACAAGATTTATAATTACATGTAGATAACTATTAAATGATCAAATACTTGGAACAATCAATGCCAACATAATGTGCTCCTTCTTTATTGACATCCATGGAGGAATGTTATTGTTGATGATAAAAATAGGCCAGATAGTGTAAATAGATCTTATCTCTCTAAATGGATTGTCACCATCCACTGCTACTGAAACTTTGAGATTTTGAGGTTCTTTGATAAAGTGTGGCCACTTTTACTCTATGTCCTTAAATATAGAACCATTCATAGGCATTCAAATAATGTCATCTCGACTCCTATTGCATGCATGGTAATCCATAAATTGTGCCAAGCTACTACATCTGAATAATCTTTGCAAACGTGGTATAATGGGGATGTAATGAAGAACCTTGTGAAGCATCTTTTTTGTTATTTGATCTGTTCGATATCTACTCATATGACATTTAGAGCATTCTGTTGCAAATTTATGTTCTTTATGATAAATAATATGATCATTGGGACAAGCATCTATTGCTTGATACTCTATTCCAATATCTTTCATAGTGGCACATAATTCTCGATATGAGCGAGGGAGAATATTTGATGGTGGTAAAAATAAATCACCTATCAATTTGTTGGTTCCCAAAATAGACTTTATGCTCTAACAGGTGACCAGTACATCTACATATTTTATAGATGGGTTAGATCCAAATATTGAGTTCTAAAGATGACTAGACCAACTATAGGGACAAGACTACCCTCTACACTTTTGGCTTTGCAAAACCAAGGAGGGTGCTCCTAATCTAGTAAAACAAGACTTAAATCAATAATCACTAACTGGATTTAAATGTAATAGATAAATGATAAGAGAAATCTAAATGATAACCATTCATTTATAGATCTTTCACTATCACTAGGTAGTAAACTGCCCTACAAATCACTGTATTTCAAAGAATTTTGACAATTTTATAATCAAAGATGGAAATATCAATAGAACATTTTCAAACACTAATCTCTATAAGAAAACTTCACTGCTGGCCAGTGTCTTATCCATTGGGCAACACTTCCACTACAAGATTGTAATACATGAAAAAATATATTGAACTTTGAATTATCTTTACCCTTTGAAAATACTAATCACCCTACGGTGGATTTTATCAAAGGTTCCTAGATTCACACTACTTAATGATGCATCCTTAAGTAAGACTTCAAAGAATTTATGTCATACACAAAGCTTATTTAATTTGATCTTGGATCAGAGCTGAGAAATATAAACATACACATAGAGATTATCTATGCAATGAATTGGAACAATTCATAACTCAAACAAAGATACTCAAGGAGAGATATAAATCTTGGATTTCATTCAAATGCTATATTAATCATGCTTACAGAATGATTTACAGTATAACCGTCTGAAATTGACTTGAACCAAAAATATTGTTCTTCTACAGAAATATGCCTAAAAATAGTCTATGATATCCTAGACTCAAGAAACTTATCAGTTAAATTGATCAAGTTCTCAGTCCTTTTTCACTGATCTTGGTAATCCTTTTATAGAGAAATAAGGATTGCAAACAAGCTTCAGATCTTTTTAGAAAAGACAAGAAGGGAGTTCTCATATAGGAAAAAAATTTAAAATAGAAACTTTCTTGTTACAAATTCTCAAAATGAATTGTTAAGATGAGCGCCAAAATCTTGTAACAATTCCCAAGGGTAGTTCAGCTTCTACCAGGTGTTATATCTATGCTTGGTTCTTTTATGGAGTTGGGGCATTGCCATTTGTTGCCTCCTCAGAATATTTTTCTTCTTTATTTACCTCTGATAAGGACGCTACTTCCCAGGCTGCAAAAGTATCTTCATTAGGCCAATTAAATGCCAAAATCTCATCCCTTTTCAGTAGAATCTTGTTCTAGCTAGTGACCAATTGATGCACTTCAGTTATCACTTTAGTAAAATGCATCTTGGCATGCTGTAACATTTCAATTATTTGTACAAAGGGAAGATTATCCTTAGTACCTAAAGCAACATCTATCTTGGTTGAGACCCCATATTCTATTTGTTCCAACCAATTTTCCCTCTCTTTTATAGTTCCATCTGCTTTGACAACACCTGAGAATATTTGAAAATCATTCTGAAGATATCTTACTCTTAAGAGAGTTGCTTTTCTTTTTATTTCCTCCTTAGTTACTTCAAAATCAAGAAAGGATTTGACAATTTTATAAGTATTTGCCAATTGGGGATAAACAATACTATGATCTTTAATTGATTTAAGAAATGACTTCAAAACATTCTCCCTAGGCACCCACATATCCAAAAATTTTCCTAGAGTGTCTTCTTCTTTTCTAAAGGAAAGAAAAATATCAGATAACTGCTCTACATGTTTATAAACCTCCTCGGGTTTTACATTTCTAACAAAGTGCTGAATGGTGTTCTTTATTCTCTTTTCAAATTTCTATTGTTCTCTCTATTCTACATCCTCATTGCTCAGGGAAGGGGGAAGAGGAGACATGGGAAACTCAATAATGGGGCTTGAGGAAGAAGGACTAGTAGTAGAAGAAGGAAGTTACAACTATTGTGGTGCTTGGATTGAGCTTTCCTCCCCCAACCTTTTCTTCAAGTTTACAATTATTTTGTCCTTCTCAAACAATCCTTGTTTCAATTCTCCATACGCCCTCAACATTTCCTCAAATTTTCTTGTGAGTTCCTCCTTCTCTTTTGCTTCCCTTTCTACCACCTTCTCTGCAAGGTGAACTATGGCTACCACCATACTTGATGCTTCTATTGCTGAGGTGTCAAGAACCCTCTTGACTATGAGACCATCAGAGAGACTATCCTTAATTATTTTCTTTCCTTTGTTTTTCTCATTCTTCTTTAGTGACCACATGACCAATGCTTGGTGGTCATTACTGAAAGCAACTCCTTTGACAGCCTATTCTACCTCTTCCTTGGTCTTGTACACAAGTGTAATTTGTTTTCTAACTGCATCAAGGACCATTGGATCAGCTATGTCCCATTCAAGGAGGATAAGTACTCCTGCATTCTTTACCAATTCTCTCCCCTATTCTAAGTAGTATTTTCAAAGCTCTCCGTCATCTCTTTTCTTATTTCATCTTCAATAGTTTTAAAATCCTTATCAGGATTCTCCTTGTCCTTCTTCTCACAAGCTTCCTCAAATCTACTCATGTTCAATTTCCATAAAAATTGTATAAAAGCCCGGGTCTTCACAAAAGCATCATCAGCTAGAAATTCATCACATGCATGTTTGACTATAGGATCCAACTCTATTCCTACAATTTGTCCCTCTCTTAAGCCTAACTCAGGCTCCTTTGGTTGCTATGGAATCCCTTCATTTATTTCTTCTTGAGTCATGAAAATTTGACCTTGAGATCCCATTTGTTGGACCTGTTCTATGATCTCCTGATCATCTCTAACATTTAGGGGTTATTGCAAAGGAGATTATTCCTCCTCTGGATCATGAGGCATCTCTTCTATCCTTTGTTTCTTGGTGGGAGGTGAAAAATCAAGAATGTCTTCACTAGGTTGGTCTTGAAGTATGCTTGTAGTTTCCTCAACCTCCTTTTGCTTCCCCACCTACTTTGATGTAGAAGGGAGATCTTTCCTTTTCTTTTGCTGCTCCCTGATGTTAGATTCAAGGATTATTACACCATAACCAATCTTTTCTTGCAACACATATTTTCTAGGAGGCAACATCTTTGCAAATGATCCTTTGCCCAATAATGATTTAGCCTTCTCTGGGTTGTCCTCCATGGCTTTCTTCTTCTTCTCTTCTAGAGCCTTGTAAATCTCTTGAAAACAATTCATAAGAGTATCTATCCTCTTTCCCATAGGATTTATACTACCTGTGGGGTCATATTTGGGATCAAATTGCCTGGAAAAATAAAAAGTTTTCTTGTACACCAACCACTTCTTCTTCTTAACAGTTTGCTCCTATAATCCTAGGGTATTCCTAATAATGTCCTTAGGGAAATTGAAAATGTGGTTTATCGATGAGCATCTGACCCTCTTTTTGAACTATTCATTATAGAAACCCTCTGGGTCTATTGTCCGAGCAATTGTGGTTGTCAAATGATATGGTTCCAAGATTTTGTGCATGTGAAGCCACCCACCTTTTTTGATTATAAGCTGGTGAGCAATGGTAATATTTGGGAACAAAGTTCCTCTACCCTTAGCAATATTATTCTTCTCAATATCCCCTAATTGTCTAAAAAATTCTGCAATGCCAATCTTGATGGGAACTTGGAAAGGCAAAATAAAAGGAGTCCCCTTGAAACCATACAATCTAATAACAATTGAATAAGGATAGAAAATAAAATCACCCCAATTGTGCACTATGTTGAGGTCCTTTGCAAATTGTTGTGGTCTAACAATTTCAGCCAAGGCAACCGGGACTCTAGGGTTATCATGAACAAAGAATAGTCTCAATCTTGCTACAAAACACTTGTTAAACTGTATATAACTACTATCCTTTCTGTCCCATGTCATATTGGAGTTCCATAGCTAAATAGGCATGTCCTCTCCATCTCTCTATTTGGATAATTCCATTTCTTTTGCAAAATAATCAGCACCTTTGAACAAAAACATGTACATCATAAAGGAATACCAACATAATGGTTTATCAACTTTACTCTTTTGAATCCCTATTTGTCCATCATGGATTAAATCAGCAATGAAGGGGGCATAATCAAAAGTAATTGACAGATGTGAATGTAATATCTAGATCACCATATACATTAGGTGCTATGGCATTTTCTCATTAGCATCTTCGACAAAAACCTGACATAATGACCAATAGGCACCTCTTGCCAATACATCAAAATAGTTTGTTTTGAATGGCTCCTATGCACCTATTCCTGTAACAATAATCTTTCTAATCTGAGTGCAAAAGTCTTTTACAGGACCAATTCTAAGGAGATGTCTCTATGCATCATATATCTCTTTTAATTCTTTGAAATCAATTGGTTCCAGGCTATTTGAAAGGTCACTCAATCTAAAAACCATTTTGATCTCCTCAGTAGAAATTGTTAATAGCTTTTGGCCCCTAACACTCGTAATCTCCCTAGTAATAGGGTCATAATTTTTTGCAACTTCAATCATCAGGTCTGCATCTAAGAAGACACTGGGTACCACAAGCTTGCCTAAGTCATTTTCTCATATATTATAGGTAGGAATAGGGGTATTTCTCTGGCTTAATCCTACTGTAAATAATGTCAGCCCAGTGAAGTCAGAAGTACCACTTGCATTAGGAAAGCCAATCTTAGCATCCATGATATAATTTCCTATATCATATAATCCATCTACTACTTTTACCCTAGGCTCATTTGGTTTTAGTTTTTTGACCTCTACCAAATTTACTATTGAGCTAGGAAAAATTTGTAATAAGTCTTCATGCAGAACCCTCTTAAGATAATCGATTTCACTAGATAGCTCCTTCCTAGGAGGCATTTCTAGGGTTTTATAGCTTCGTATAATTGGTACAAAAAGAGAATAGTAGCAAAATAATACCTCTCAATAGAATAATTATGTGCAAAAAAAGAAACCAACCTTTCCTCCAAAATCTCTAGAAAACAACAATCGGTTTCTGCAGCTCTTTTCGCCTAATCCTCTGCAAATTTTTATCTCCTTGTGGCTTTCGAGGAAGCATAGATTTTTGGTATATTAGAAATCATCTCAGTAATTATTTCAAAAATTTACTTCACATGATTTTTCCATTAATTTTCTAGGAGATTGAACTGTCACTTGTTTGAATTTTTCACCCACTTCACCTCAAGTTTAAATTTTGACCGTTGATTTTCACTTAGCAAATAATCCAACAGTTTGTCACATGATCGCATAGCTTGAAAGAAACTCATGTGAACATATGAGAAGCCATTATGTCAGTCCCTTCATTGGTGAAAATCCCTTATAACTTTCATTGTTAAAATAAAATGTTAGTCACATGATCACATAGCTTGAAAGAAGCTCATGCGAACATGAGACAAACCGTTAGCATTCAATCACTGTCATTTATTCTTTAAGTTACTGGTCCCACTTTACCTTTGTTAAAAATGAAAATCCATGCTTGCAACACCTGGCAAGTTGTCATTGAATTTCTTTCTTTCTGAGCTCCAGTGTTGCTGACATCCTCCACATCAACAAGTATTATCGACCAATCAAAGACATATGCAAAAAATGACATTGGTCCCACTATTTTTAACCAATGAGAAACTGCTAGTCGTGGAAACCTATCAATGGTCCCACTTGAGAATGATACTAAGCTTTATGCAAGATCGACGGTTAGTTGCATGATCGCATAGGCCTCTAAGATTCTATGAGATTATACAACAACCATCAGATCTTCCCTTCATTACTTTCAGCTCTAAAGATCCCTCTCACACTGGTCCCACCGAGAACCACCATATCACTATCCATATCGACCAATCAGAGATGAGAATTTGTGCATACATGGCAGTGGACCCACTTTGCTTGAAATGTTGTGCTATAAAGTAAGATTGATGGCTGGTCGCATGATCGCATAGAGCTAAAAGATTCTACATGAACATATGACAACCGTCGATCAACTGAGGATTCCAAGATTCAAAGTACACTAAAACATTAGAAAGATAAGGCATTAAGGACTTAGGAAATATTAATATCATCGGGCCTTTATACTTAGGGAAAAAAAAAAACATGACCTCCGCGCATTGATAAAAATAGAGCACATGCCTTTTCAGGAACTTAAGTGATTTGGAAAATTAATGCTCAAATAGATCATAAAAAGAGTGACCTAGGGTTTTTTTGAAAGTGGAAAATATTTAGGGCTTTCCTCAAACTTGAACTTTAACTAAGGCTGGCCGGATATGGGGGAAAATCTTGATAATTTTGCAGGATTTTGGTGGGTTTTTTGTAGCAAAATTATCACAATCTTTTAACACTTATGCACACTTCAATTTTATAAAAATTTCACAGGATTGACATACTGAAAAATTGAAGTGCCAACACAATCTATAGAAAAAAAATAAGATGTTAATATTAACAATATTTATGGTACATGTTTCACCATTTAATTACTATAATGACATATATGACATACCTTAGCATACGTGACATTGTTGTGTTGGATAAACCATTCATAACCTTCAAGTTCTACAATAATAATACAACAAAGAGAAGAGTTGTTTGGGAGCCTTCGTAAAGGGGTGTGGCTACCTTCTCAAGTAGAGGTATATCATGGATGATATCAACATCATCATGATCATCATCATCAGTTGCGCCAATACCAAATGGGTCATGGATCAATGTATTAGTACCATCATCTAGCGCATCATCGTCATCTTCCATGGGATCATAATCTTCAGTTTCAATTCGCACCTCCATGATCCTCCACTTCCAAAGCCATATTCTCAATATTCACACCTTCATGGTCCATATCACGTACTCCCCTAGGGAGGTCAACCTATATAAAAATGATGAACACAAATAAACCATGATAATGATCTCATCATCAAGTGTATTTCATATATATATATATTAATTGTTAAATAAATTTAATGAAAAACTTACCAATTCATGATAATCAAACCCTCCTTCAATGTGACCATTATCCCTACAATGTCTCTTACCTGTTTTGATTAGAAATCTTCTAATGTTTAAGCCCTTACAAATATTGCAGGGACTAACATTTTCCATCGCCTTTTCTTTTAAAGTTTGACCACAATCTATTGATTGCATCCCCATTACCTTCTTCACTTGGATTGTCTGACATGATCCTTCTTCACTTAGATTATCTGTAACCTAATTATATATAGAAATTGAAAACTTAGTTATGAAATGATGTTGTAGTATAGTATACCAAATTGAAACACTTCTATTATCGTAGTCTTCCACCTCAAACTCTTTCCTATTGTGGCAAGAAAGAAAGATATTCAAATAATATAGTAGTTTGTAAATCAAAATAAAATGGAGGCAAGTTGTTGATTGAGGGTACAGGGAACAAAACCCATCAGTACTTTTATTGAATTGTAAATTTCAATTTTGAACCATTCTGTGAATATAGAACATGGATGTAATCTCAGAAAATAACAAAATGTAGACACGACAGATGAATTATTTTGTTATTCTACATTACTTACTATTTGAGTGCACGTTCCACCTATAACTTGATCAAGTCTTATTTGATGCTTCAAGTTTGTGTTCACTGTCTTGTAGAAGTACACAATTTTGTATTTGCCCAATATGTTATTAAAAAAAAAATAGTAGAATAAAATACTTGTTGAGAAAGATCATCATAGGAGTATCAAAAACTCAAGATCCAAAGGTAACACAACATTATAAGACTCTTACATTCAACCTGTTATACACTAAGTTTGCACCCTTTGTTTCAAGCTCTCTTGGTCTTGATAACTCAGTATAACATGGGAATCATCTCCAGGTTGTGGTACCTTTGCTAACTGAGATGAGACCTCCAAGTTCTAGGCTGGTTCCTCTTGGATAATCACCTTAATTTTCTTCTTGACAAAAAAGTAAATATTTTGAGGGAAAGGGATAGAAGGAATGCTTGGAAAGGGAAATGACTGAAAGCAAACTACCTACTAGGTGATACACCAAAATTAGGGTTTGGATCTCAGTATAGAGGAATGGAATCAATGAAAGGATTAGGTCTAGTAGGTCACAACTTACTGAATAGGCTTGCATAAGTGTTTCATAGAAGGGCCTGAACATAAGACACAATCTATGACCTGCAAGCAGACATTCACTTCTAAAACTCGGTGTAGGATTGAGACAAGACTATTAGGGGGCTGAAATATACCCACAAAAGAATCTAAATTAGATCAAACAATGATAACACACAAAATTGTAGAAATCAAGAGGGATCAGGAACCCTAAGATATCACTGAAAAACATCATATTCTTTAATCCAATAAGAGATAATACAAACAAGGAAGCATAGGGACATGAGAAATTGTCACAAAATACCTCTGTAGTGTTTAGATAATCAATGAGAGAAATACAACTGTATAAGCCAGGGGGTAGAGATGATACCACAGATGACCCTTAAGAAAAGATGAATTTCTTCTACAAATTGTCCAACTCTTGCTCAAAAGCTCCAAAAATAATATATACATCTCCTACACATAGGCATGAGCAAAACCTAACTAGGGTTACATGATTTTACAATAAAATAGCAAACCCTAATTGCCTATCAAATTTGATCATAAAAAATATCTCTGCAGCATCAAGGTTGATCAGGTATGTTGCGTGCCCATGCCTGTACTACATCAAACTTGGTCCATCCACCCTCCTGCAACTCATCTAAGCCATGAATGCATCCAATTTGATCCTGGTTTGATATCTGGGTTTAAAATGATTAACCCTGCAAAAGGTGGTGCCAAGTTCATAAAGATTCAACATGATGTGGTACTCTATGAAATCCATGGCGCCAATCATCAGATTGTCTATTATCATCTTCTCAACCATCCCTGTCCTAAAGAAATAAATTCCAACAACTCAAACTGTCATGCATGGCCACAAAATAGAAACTATAGCTAAAACCTTCGCAGAGAAATATTTAAATTTGAAAAAAAATGGCTAGCAGGTTGGTTTAAAATGCAACCGTCGATGTGAAATCTTCCCGGCAGATGAACGACCCAGATGCACCTTTTAAAATAGTTTAAAACCCATCTCTGACAAGTCAAACACCACCTCGGTAGTCAACAGCCAATTAGAAGTGAGCAAATCAACACCTCTGACAGACACAGACCCACGATCTTGAGAACACCATCAGACGGCTGTCAATATACTGGCATCGTAATGATCAAGCTTTTTGGATCTCTGATATAATGATAGCCGCAAGATCTGATCATGCGTTAACCTCTTTAGAAACCCTAGACCCCATAGGCCCACTGACATCAACCATGTTGTACTCTCACCAACCAATAAAATGCCACCCCCTCAGATACACGTCGCATGTTTTCTGACATCAGACCCACTACCTGAGATTTTGATCTAACGGCGGGGGTATGATCTCATAGGGTTAGAAGATTCTATGAGATCATACGACCACCATAGATCCTAGTCTCTCTGACACATCTACAAATACTCAGCCCCACTGACATCCTTCCACCTGTATTCAACCTCAGCCAATCACAAGCCACCAAAATGGATCCATGTTGCAACTCTCCCTGACATAGGACCCATTGTCAGAAGCTCTAATGATGAAGGAGGATCAACGACTGTTGCTATACCACTAGATTAACTAGTTCACATCTTGAGCCTCACATATAATGATGACCACATGTTTAAGTTAGAACTTAACCCGCCAAGGAAGATGGCCCCATTGACAGACGCCAAATCAGACACCACCAATGAATCATGAGCTGCCAAATAAGATGAGGTGGCACCAGTCCCACTGACAAGATGAACTCTGTAGGAAGGAAAATCGACGATCATCACAAGATCTCATGGAATCTTTCAGGGCCATGAGATTATGCGACAACCATCAGATCTAGAATCTTGACCTAGCTGTCGATCTGAGACCGCCAACCGAAATGGTAACCGCTTGCGGGATCGCTAAATGTTAAGGGGTTAACTGCCGGGAATCAGAGACTTGGTGACTAAAGGATTCTAAAAAGAACATGGAAATATGAGAACTTAAGTGACCGGGATAAAGTAACATAAAATATAATGCGGCCAAAGGGTTTGTAGGGTAACGTCTAGTCTATGAATTTTTCTAAGGGTTTTTCTTCTAGCCAGAGACCTAAAAGATATTGTAGAGACCAAGGGAAAAGAGGTAGACTCATGAAATTTTTTTTGGGTGTTTGACAAGATAAAAATAGAGGCCTGGAGATGGTTCTTTTCCAAATTTGTATGCATAGGAAAATTTGGGTAACACAACCTTCAACTCATGCACCTAATAAATAGGAGAAAAAATACATGAAATTGAAAATTTTAACTAATGAATTGTGGTTTTCTTCTCATCTTAATTAGCCAAATTTATATGAGATTTTAAAGAAGGCCTCACTCTTAATCAGCCAAATCTTCCTTGTACCACACAAAAAACTGTGTGACAATTATATCTACTCCAACCTTAATTGTTTAAGAATTCATCATATCAGATAAAGTATATTTAAGAATTGTTGGGACTAGTCCTTTGGCGTATATTAAACAAAATACAATTTTCATCATATTATTATCACTCTATTTATTTGTTGTAAACATGTCATTGGTTCAGTTTTGTAAAAAAAATTTGTGTTAGATGCATGTAAAATTATCTTCATTGTCTTCTGATTGTCTAAATGCTTCTTTATTTGTTAGCCAATTAATACATGCTACTATATAAAGAAGACAATTAGAAGACAATGAAGATTTGTCTGACAAAAATGAATACACTAAATTGAACCAATGCCATGTTTACAAAAATTATCATAACTCGCAAGCAAAACTGAAACAATGGCATATTTATAACTCATTAAGAGTGAGGCCTTCTTTAGAATCTCATGAGTTTTGTACTACGCATGCAACATATTGTGAGTTTGAAGAGAGTTTGTGCCATGTGTGATAGAGCCTACTTTATCTAATATGGTGTATTGTTAAACAAATTAAGGGTAGAGTATTTATTACTTAGTTTTTTGTGGGGGTCAATGAAGATTTGTCTGACAAATATCAGGTCTTCTTTAGTATTTCATGAATTTTTACCACATATACTACATCAAGCCTTTGAGTCCTGGAGAATAAGAATGGTGTAAGTTGAATGGATCAAATTGAATGGGGTGTTGAAACATGGTGAATAGACCATGATGAGATGATACTTGATGTCGTGACTAAGTTTCCCTCACAAATAGTGGCATAGACTGGTTTTACTAAGTTTCCTTTCTCTATTTTGAGGTTTCCTTTCTCTTCCACAGGGGTATAGTCGGAGGGTACATTGAAAAAATGATCATTTGAATGGTTACTATGAATATGAATGATTTGATATAGCTTATTGCTCATTTTACTTGAATTTTGGAATAGCTTGTGCAAGGGTGAAAGTAGTTTTGATCATTTTGGTCGTGACTGTTCCTCTACACAGTCAGGAAATGTAACTGTCTAATGATTATATGTAATGTTGAATGGATTAAATGCTTTATTCTTGGTATAAGTGAATGGAAGGAATAGTGTTTGTGTTAGGTTTCATTTATTATTGAATTCAATGGTTTCCAAGATGTGTTGAGTAGTTTTCTCCTTGTTTAATGTTAATTGTTCCTGCACAATCCACTCATACAATAGTGAAATGCTATGTGGAAGGGATGGTTGATAGTGTTCCTTGAGGGAAGGGTGATCTTGAAAGACTTTTTATCATTGTATTGTGTATTTCCAATATGTTTGGATGCAGGATAGACCAAGAGAATGAAGGATCACTCACTGATTGCATGATAACCTAGTTTTGAAGGGTCACTAGAAGAGGAGAATGAAGGATCACTCACTGATTGCATGATAACCCCACCAAGCATTCTTTCCTCTAAGTTTCCACAATATCTCAAAGTATGATCAATATTCTTTACTTTCTTCTATCTGCTATTCTTTCTATGGTTTTCTTATCTCAGAAATATAAAAAAAACATTGCAGATGTGCATATAAAAGTAAAATATTGTCCTTCAATTGTTCCACATTGAAGCATTTCCTCTTCAGAGTATTCTCTTCATTTGTACAATATCTTATAAAAAATGGTTCCCATATTTCTTCAAGATCTATTTTAATCTTTATATTGCAATTTTGATTAGATTTGACTAATAGTTGATTTCATTAGTATTTTATAGCATATAATCCTAAAGTGAAATGTGGAGAGAAACAAAGAGACACACTATGTATGAATTACACAACATACCCATCCTCACTTAGCACTTAAATAATAAATTATGGACAAGGAACAACCCCCTAACCTTTGGCTGTTTGTTTCATGTTGACCTCTTATTATATGCAAAGGTAGGCCTATCTTAGGCTAACAACCATAGTGTAGGGGCCATAAATTATGGATCCCAAAATAGTGCACACTTGTATTAAATTAGGTTCACTATACTATAAGGGAATGGACACCATGCAATAGTGCCTCATGGAGATGGAAGCAACCCTTCACCAAGAAGATGATTGTGTCTACAATATTTACTAGAGGCAAAGAACATAATTTGGTTCCAGCAATTACTCCTAGAAGATAATGGCACCCACAAAACACTTGGAAAAGATAGCACTCACTATATCTTTTAACACTCTTTTAAAGCCCAAACAATAAATCTCAAAGATTGATCAACGAATTCTTAAACACAAAGAACCATTGACAGATATGATTCATGTGTACAATAGCCAACAACTAGTTGTTCCAATCATGGTGTCCAATAATTATGTTAGAAAAAGCATCTACAAATCCCTTACACAACCATAATAGATTCAAACCATGAACTATAAGAACCTAACAATGGGGCTAACAAAGATACGGCCTAAACAAATCTTGATCGTATTCCACCCTATTGTAAGGCCCAAGAAGTAACTCTATCTTAAAGCTACACATTCCTCTACATGAAGCTCAAAGTTCAGGTAGCTGAAGCATATCAGTAATTGATTGAATATAGGAATAATTTTATGTACAATCATTTGCTAGCCTGGTTTGTGGGTTTTCCACATAATATTTTCCCTTTAACCACATATATAGTTTGAGAAAATAAAAAAAAATTGTTTCAAATTTATATTATCCTTTTGAACTAGCAAATTGCCATCAGAATGCATAATCATTGGTCATCTCAAGAAAATTCCTATTGATTAGTAGGATATCCTTATAAAAATTTGATGCATGGATTTCTTGTGAATTATCAATTGCTATGTATCCTACAACTATGGAAGGAATAGTGTTGGTGTTAGGTTTCATTTATTATTGAATTCAATGGTTTCCAAGATGTGTTGAGGATTTTTCTCCTTGTTTAATGTTAACTATTCCTACAAAATCCACTTATAAAATAGTGAAATGCTATGTGGAAGGGATGGTTGATAGTGGTCCTTGAGGGAAGGGGGATTGTGAAAGACTTTTTATCATTGTATTGTGTATTTCCAATATGTTTGGATGCAGGGCAGACCAGGAGAATGAAGGATCACTCATTGATTGCATGATAACCCAGTTTTGAATGGTCATTGGTTGAGGGGAGAGTCAAGGTCTGGATGATTGCGCCATTGGAGGATCCTATTTCTTTGTATTAATTTCTATTCAAATTGGATGCATGGATTTCTTTTGAATTATCAACTGCTATGTATCTTGCAACTACATCTGTAAATCTGCATATACTTCTCTAGGGTTGTAAGCCACTTAAGGATCAAAATAGAGAGACTAAATCAAATTCATTCTTTGTCCTATTTCATTTTAACAAAGTCTCAACTATCAATGATACAATATACATTTGATGCCCTAAGCTATCAAATATACAAATGGCACCTAGCTAGAAGCTCACTAGGAGAATGAAGGATCACTCATTGATTGCATGATAACCCAGTTTTGAAGGGTCATTGGTTGAGGGGACAGTCAAGGTCCGAATGATTGTGCCATTAGAGGACCCTATTTCTTTTTATTAATTTTTATTCAAATTGGATGCATGGATTTCTTTTGAATTATCAACTGCTATGTATCCTGCAATTGCATCCATAAATCTGCATATACTTGTCTAGGGTTGTAAGCCACTTAGGGATCAAAATAGAGAGACTAAATCAAAATTGTTCTTTGTCCTATTTCATTCTAACAAACTATCAACTATCAATGATACAATATACATTTGATGCCCTAATCTATCAAATATAAAAATGGTGCCTAGATAGAAGCTCATAGGCTGTCCATTTGATAACCACCATCAACATTTAAAAAAAATGGATATTCTTGAGTACAAGCACCAATAACATCAAATAATGGAGTTAAAGTATGGGCTAAGGCACAATACCAATAGAATGTGGTCATTTCAGAGAGCATTCATGATCAAATAAAATGAAATGCATTTGAATATGATGCCAAAGGCTTGAAAGATGAAGAAATCACATACCTTCTCCAGTGCATAGCTTTCACTCCTTCTCTATCCAATCGAAATAAAAATGATGAGGTTGTTCACTCTTTTTGTTCATCTATACCCTGAATCAATTAGAATTCCGATGGTAAATTAAACACCCATTGAAATACTGACACCATCGGGGCCTATTACAAAAAAAACACCAAATTCGTAATAAAAAGTTACCTGTCGGAAACTTCTTTCAAAATTTGGCCCCAAATGTAGTAGTGTCATCATAATTAATAAAAGAACTCTTGTCAACATTAGGGTACCCACAGATCAAAATAGTCTTGGTATTTGGGTCCATAGATGAAAACCTTTCCATATGTTGCCTCACCTATTTGAGGTAAGCCAAACTCAGTCCAATTCTCTTAACAATGGTACACATCTATCCAAGTGCAGCAACCTTCAAATATTTGTAGCAGTAAAGAGAATCAATATGGTCATCACAGGATGGAGTGATATATAGTAAAGAGTTATATAGGGATGGTTGATAGTGTTCCTTGAGGGAAGGGGGATTTTGAAAGACTTTCTATCACTATATTGTATATTTCCAATATGTTTGGATGCAGGATAGACCAGGAGAATGAAGGATCACTCACTAATTGCATGATAACCCAATTTTGAAGGGTCACTAGTTGAGGGGATAGTCAAGGTCCAGATGTTGATAGTGTTCCTTGAGGGAAGGGGAATTGTGAAAGACTTATTATCATTGTATTGTGTATTTCTAATATGTTTGGATTCAAGGTAGACCAGGAGAATGAAGGATCACTCACTGATTGCATGATAACCTAGTTTTGAAGGGTCACTGGTTGAGGGGACATACAAGGTCTAGATTTTTATAGTAAATTCCTTGAGGGAAGGTGGATTGTGAAAGACTTGTTATCATTTTATTGTGTATTTCCAATATGTTTGGATTCCAAAATATAGTTAAGAATTCAAAATTCATCCTCTAAACTAGAGACATATTAGTATAGGGGTTATCTCTTCTCGATGGGTATACATAAGATACTACTATCATACTACTACCTTTGTGAACATTTAAAAACTAAAACCATTCAAATATTAAATTTTCCACATACATCAACACATAGTTTTGTGAGTAACCTTTCTGACAGGATAAAAATAAATCTCTTTTATGGAACAAGTTATTTTTACCCATAAGATCTAAGGTATACTTATAGGATAATATCTAATATCAACTTACACGCAAGATGGAATATGTTAAGATTAACAGTCCACAATACAACTGAGATGGGGGGTCAATCAATTGTATGATAGAATATTAAACTTTATACTTTAAGCTTATCAATATCAAATCGAATGAACACAATGAATACTAGCACAATAACACAATATTTTGGTTTCAGGGAAACCCTGTTAAAGGTAAAAACCCCGATGGGAATTAGCACCCACTAATGATGTACTAAGAGTATAGTAATCATTGTTAGAAGATATAGCCCTATTAGGAGCTTATTGAAACATTACAGTACATAGTCCTTGTTAGAGGATAGACCCTATTAGGAGTCAAGAACAAGAGAGGACTCACTACCTAAAGAAGGTTAAGTTTCCCTTTTGAACTCACTAGTTCACAACAAATGTATATGAAGAAATACACAATCTTTTGAACTATTTTCCAGCAACAATCTTTGCTTGATCAGTTCCAATGAAGTCCACCAATAATCCTCTACTCTACATACAACAGACACAAGTTTGTAACCTCCTTATATCACTCTTTCACATCCATGTCTCTTCCAAAGACAAGACCTTTTATTTATACCCTATTACATTTTACCAAGAATAGGTCGGCCCATAAGGCTTTCCTAATTACAAACAATTGCATAGTTCCTCGCTAAGATACACATGGTATCATAAACAAGTTTACAATGATTACATTACAACAATTAAAGACCGACATCTTTGAATTATGCTTGCCAAATAAAACACACGCGTCATTCCCTGAGTGCTTGCCAAATAAAACACATGCTTCATTCCCTAAGTCAACTTCCTAATAAACCATTGCCAGAGCACACACCACAGATGATGTCACCAATCATTCTATACCTTGCACTGACCAATTAACATCTATTAGTACCTCTTCCACAATCCTTCAATATCGCATTCCTTGAATCCAATCCCTCTTAAATCTATACCAAAAACTCAGAGACTAACTCTGTCAATTCTCACTATCACAATCCAGTGACTAGTCTTTACCAAAACAATTGTATCTTCCTTAATATGCATCCATTAATGATGTGATCTCAGATATAAGATCACAAAATCCATCTAAACTCTCTTTTGACTTCACAACATCTGAAATATTCGTACACTGTGATTACCAATTTGGTTCCTTCATAGAAGCATATGTTGACATTAGTGACAAAACACAAATGACAACAGTATGAGTGCCCATTCAGTAACATAGTTATTAAACATATTAAATGTCTCAATCACCACCCATGCATTAGAAATATCCAACAATCTCCCACTTTGGCATTGATGTTAACATATGGGAAAATATTATCCCAAAGTTGTATCAACCCAAAAGTCCTTCCACAGATCAATCTCCCCAAACAGTGAGGATTTTCTCATAACAACACTCTCCATTTGACAACAATGGCAAAGGGTGTCAACTGCCTTCATAGATAAACTTTCTTCCATGATCACTCCCCCTAAGGAGTAGATCCCTACATTCAGTCTAGAAAATGATGAGGCTTTGAGAACTTCTAGACTAATCCATCTCTGCATCATTTAGTTCTGACTAGGAGGGGCCTGAATCCCTAACATACCTCTGAGATATTCAAAGGTATCTTTTGGTAGTGGTTTTGTAAAGATGTTTGCAATCTGCTCTTTTGTATTGATATATTCAAGCTTGATTTATTTTTTTGCCACCTTGTCTCTTAAGAAGTGATATTTGATAGAAATGTGTTTAGTTTTAGAGTGCATCACCAGATTCTTTGACATGTTTACTGTGCTGGTGTTATCACAATGGATAATCATAGGCTCATTAAAATTTATTCCAATGTCTATCAGCATTTGTTTCATCCAAACAATTTGAGTGCAATTTATAGTAGCAACAACATATTTTGATTCAATAATAGATTGTGCTATACAATCTTGTTTCTTACTTAGCCAAGAAACCAACTTTTTCCCAAGGAAAAATGCACCACCACTAGTACTTTTTCTATCATCAATATTTCCTACCCAATCAGCGTCAGTATAAGCATGAAGTTGAAAGCTATCATTCATGTCATAGCATAAACCATATCTCTTCCCTTTGAGATACCTCAGTATCATTTTAACAATAGCTAGATGAGTCTCTTTGGGTTCTGCCTGATATCTAGCCATAATTCCAACAACATTAGCAATATCTGGTCTGGTGTGAGTTAGATATTGTAGCCCTCCAACCATTAATCTATACAAAGTCTGAAAAACACATTTTGATTCATCATCAATTGTTAGCTTGTTTCCAGTCACCATAGGTGTTCCTAATGGTTTACAATCTTCCATATTGAATTTATTAAGCAATTCTTTGAGATACTTGGTCTGAGAAATGAAAATACCATTCTCATTCTAAGGTATTTGGAGTCCAAGAAAGAATTTCATTTTGCCTATCATGGACATCTCCAATTCACTTTCCATTTCTTTAGCAAACTTCTTACATAGATCATCATTACCTCCAAAGATAATGTCATCCAAACATACCTATACTATCAGGATTCCATCTTCAGTAGTTCTTAAGTACAGATTACTATTTGCATTACCTTTTTTGAATCCAAGCCCTAGTAGATACTTGTCCAACCGTGCATACCAAGCCCTAGGAGCTTGCTTCAACCCATATAGTGCTTTCTTTAACTTGCACACCATGTCTTTGTCTTCGCATAGAGGAAATCCATCTGGTTGTTCTATGTATACCTCTTCTTCAAGGTCTCCATTCAGAAATGCAAATTTAACATCCATCTAATACACTTTGAAGTTTTTGTGTGCACCATAAGATAGAAATAATCTTACCGCCTCTATTCTAGCAACAGGAGAAAATGTTTCTTCAAAGTCTATCCCTTCTTTTTGTGAGTATTCCTTACACACTAGTCTTGCTTTGTTCCTTAAAACTATTCCTTCTTCATCCATTTTCTTTCTAAAGACCCATTTTGTTCCTATAACATTTTTATTTTTAGGTCTTGGCACCAATTTCCAAGTATTATTTTTCTTTATCTGATTTAATTCTTCTTTCATGGCATTTATCTAAGATTCATCTTTAAAGGCTTCATCTGTAGTTTTTGGCTCAACTTGAGAAATCAAACAAATTTATTCTCTAACTTTAGATCTAGTTGTAATACCCCAAAATTGGCACCTAATAAATTCAATCAATTTTGGTGCATTTTCATCAATTTAGGCAATTTTCTCTCTCCTACCTAACTTAATTCGACTTGATGTCAATTGCAAAAACCCTAAATTGCATTAATCAAATATTAAAATTAATTCCTAAAGTCTTTGACTTTTATTAGCTAAATTACCCCTATGATAAATTAATTTAATTCTAAAGTCCTAAGTGCTTTAAATTAAATTAAACCCACCCCATTTGGCTAATATACATAAAAAAGAATTAATATTACTTGTTATTTAAATGGACACCTTTATTTGAATTAATAATTCAAATTATTCGAACAGTCACCCTTATGTGGCAATAAAAATTCTTTTAATTAAGTAATTCATGCCTTTTGTCTCAATTGGGAATGAAGAGTCGGGAGTTTGAAATCAAGAACCTCTTCATTCTCTCCCTGGGCTTGTCTATTTAATAAACCTCATTCTTCATTCAAAAGGGGCAATTTTGAGAGTAACTAAACTATAGGAATTTTTTGTCTCAATTTCATACTTTCAAGCTTTCATTGCATATTTAGATTAATTTCATCTAGTTTAATATTGCATCTTTATTGTAACTAGTTTGCTTACTTGCTCATAGTTTAATCTCATATTTCTTTCAAGTTATTTAGACTAAACTTGCATCTTCATATTTCTTTCAAGCTCTTAGATTAATTGCACTTCATTCTAGATTAATTTCAATTTGATAATCTTCATAAGCTTTCAAATCCTCCATTGTAGTACTGGTCTTACAGTTGTTGGCTCTCCTTCTGAGAGTAATCAAACACCCCGTCCACATAGGAGGCAACGGGTCACTTCAGCATGAATTTCAAATTGAGTAATCAATACTTTCTTTCATAATTCAATTGTGTGAATAATGACTATGTTGCATGTGTAGTTGGATTAGAGGTCCACATTCAGCCATACACATTTTTGGCACCACCGTGGGGCAAAAAAGATCAATTTCTGGCCTCATTTTTTTTTTTTCTGACAAGAAATTTGAGCTCTGTCGTGTGTTCATACTTTTCTGTGTACGAATTCTCATGTGAGAATCCAGAGCATACCGCGTGAAGTTTCACTCTTAGTAGTAATCTCTTGCATGAACTTTTACATCCTCGCACAACACCCTATGTTTTCTCACGCACTGTGGACTATTTCCTCGCGTGAGATTTGATTCCAGTTTTTAAAAATTTCCAGTCTCTATGTTTTTTGTTCTAGATTTCTAACAATTTATGTTTGCTATCAATTTCCATTTCTCTGTTCTTTTCACAACATAACAGTTTTCTACAGGATGTTTTTTGAAGAACATAAAACATGTAATACCCCTCTAACCCTAATATAAGTTTTGTGTTTTTGAAAGAATTAAGATCTTTCAATGTTTTCTTACAGCTTAAGTTGTTCATGATACTTGTTTGATCTATTCCTATAGTTTGTTTATAATAATTTCATAAGCTAGTACTCAAGGATTCTAATATCAAACATACTGTCTAAAGGTATCATTTTTGTATGTATTTATCTCCGTGTATGTATTGAGTACCTTCAAGACATTTATGAATATAGTTAGGATGTTATATGATATGTACTTGATAGATATATATAAGTGATTATTTATATTTTCTTCTATTAAGGTTACTTTGGATGAATCTTGTATCTCACTTGATGATTTGATTATGTTGATTTATTATTAGTATTGATAAGAGACTAACACAATGCTTGAGATTCTAACCTTCATTATGATGATGCTACATGATTTGAGTGTATATATATACATGATGTGTTTTCATGATTTAGGATGAAGTCATAGTTACTCACATAGATGAGGTCCACATGATGTATCGATCCCGGTCATCTGTCTGCAATGTCTTCTTTTATATGTATATCCACACATATATTTCTTCTTTGTGATGCAGGCTTGTAGGTACTGGGCATTGACTTCACCTGGCTTCACAGGTCTGAGCGTGCCCTCAAATCCTCAATGGTTATTGTTATGGAGATAGTACTAAGGCCCCTACATGAGTCTTCCTTTGTCATTATTCCAATTTGGGAATATTAGGGTTCCTTCTTTGTCAGTCAACCTTTGGGTGAAAAACCTAGATCCGGCGCACTCAGTTGGGTATTGTTGTAGTTAGTGCCTTGTGGCCACTTGAATTCATTTGGTTGTATGATTTTTTTACTCATTTTATTTATTTCTCCTTCTTGGTATGATTCTTAGTTAATCTTTCTATGTTGTGTTTTAGCGTTTCATGCTTGGTTAGGAGTTTGGCTTGACTTTCCTTGTTGACTTTGGTTGACCTTGTTTGATCTTATGGTTTTCTCGATATGTTTCATAGTTGATTTTTATGGCCTCTTTGGATGATTAGATTTATTTTTAGGCATGTGATTTTATTCTACCTCGGTGTTATATCATATAGTAATTATAAATAGGTAATAATATTGTGATCTATTACTTCATAATCTTATAGATTGTAGTGTTTGGTATTTGGCATGTATCTATATAAATATAAATATATATATGGGTGCACACACACACACACACACACACACACACACACACACACACACACACACACACACATATATATATAAAATTTATATGTGATTATATGTTAACTATTGTACATATTGTTGATGGTGTATATTTTGGGATTAATGTAAAGTATAGTATTATTAATAATTAAATATTAAATAATGCGAGGTATATTATTCTCAATTGTTAATTATTAATAATGTGGATAGGTTATATATATATATATATATAGATATTGATGTAATTAATGATGTCATATGCATATATGTTAGGATAATATTACATATGTGTATGATTGAATACAAATCATCTTTTATTGTATATTTGAGTAATATAGTTGTATGATATTAAGTTATTTTATAATGCCCTTTAGTTAAGATTTAGTTGTGAGTTGGTTACTTTTCCTCTCAACCTTTGAAAATCTATTTATATGCACTACTTTCTCATTTGGAGAGAAGGGATTTTGGGGCTGAAGCATTGAGGAGAGGATGGCCTTACTTTTCATGGAGATTTTGGAGAGAAAACTTGGAGATGTCAAGGAGAGTTTGTAAGCATATGTTTGTAAGAAATTTTGGTTATCTTTTCTTTTGGGTTGCCTGGCGGGGCGTTACATCTGGTATCAGAGCCCTAGGCTTCTACACTAGGAACTCTGGGACTCATAGCTCAGCTATGCATAACCTTGAGTATCTTAACTTTGTCTCTTTTTGGATTTTGTTGTTATGCTAAAAGTTGAATCTTAGGAAATGAAGGCTACATTTCGTGTTGTTATGTTGTATTGTCTTACAAGGGCACATCTATTCCTCTATGATTGAGTTATATTCTAACAATTACTTATGTTTTTGCATAATGAGATCAATGATGTGTTAAGTGGATGTTTCCTATAATAATAATGGAATGGTGAAGAATTCTTGAGACTTGTGTTTGTTTTCTTGAAAGGTACTCGTATCTCTAGAAAGGTCAAAAGTTAAAGGATACTAAATGTTTTGAATCTTAATTATGGTAGTATATAATATTATCCCTTGATCTTACCTATAATATAATGTTATGCACTCTATCTTCTTACAAATACCTAGTTGAATTTTATCCTACTCAAGGTATTTTAGAAATAGATTTTTTTTGGATCTTTAAAGAAAGAAATGATTGTGGTAGTACTTGATAGGACTTAAAGGGAAATAATTAAATTACATGGCTAATAATATGTACCTAGGAAAGAAGTGAAAAAAATGAATAAATAAATAAATAAATAACAAATAATTTATAGTCATATCTCTCTCTCTCTCTCTCTTCCCTCTTAAGAAATAAGTTTTGCATGACTAAAATTGTTTAGACAAGGCAATAATATATCAAGAAAATTTGTAAATACTCAATTAGGAAACCCTTGGGTGAAGGACCTGTGTCCCCAAGATTTTATCATAGGCTATAATTCACATTTTCATTTAGGAAGAGGAATTTTTATCCCTATATTCGTAAGAATTTATATCCTTTCTGCATATTGTATTAAATTGCACAAAAAGGATTTAAGATAACGTAATCAAGAAATTCTAGGGAAGAGTATGTGTGATGATGGATTATTTGTACTAATGATGGAAGTTGTTTTTATTAAATATATGTCTTGCAAAATGCCTAGTGAATAGTTAGGATCCTAGATGGGTATTTTGGAAACAAATTCATGTTTTGTATACATTGTGATCAACACCACAGTAGTAAGAAATTAACAACATTAAGTGATTGATCAACTATGAATAAGGAGCTGTTGTGTTAAATAAATGCTATAGAATTTACCTTACTCAATTTCTACCTAGAACTAATGTTATCTCAAAATTTTAAAGTGTATGAGGGTAATGTTTCAAATAGGTAAAGGGTAGAAATTAAAGTTATGTACAGTAGTTAATGTTATTAATTTAGATGTTGTGGTCATGAAGATAGTAGTAGGACTCATAAACTTGATGGTTCTATGATCGTTATGCAATAAAGAATTTGGAATAACTCTTAAGAAAATGCTATATGGAAACTGCTTGACATGCAAATTAGGCAAAAGTGCATATATAAATAGTAAGCTTTAAGAAGGGATCCCAACTTAATGAATAATGGTGCAATAAATTGTAAATTTTTTAGATCTCCTCTAGGGTGTGAATGTGTTTTCAAGCACTACAACTATTATGAAAGATGACTTAGAATATGTATATTGTAAAATTTGTGTCCTATGTCATTGGAATTCTACTTAAAGCTTTGATGGAAAGGAATATTTCT